>JAJAGP010002726.1:0-101002 GCA_025084515.1 Ancistrus triradiatus
GTTACATTGGCTGACGTTGTGCTCAGGTGTTGTGAACAGGTGTTACCAGTCAGGTGAATTTCATGCTCTCAGTCTGCACTTCACAGTGTGTAAACTGCTGCAGAATAGTTTTCACAATTAGTTTCTATTTGTGGCCATAAGCTGGATCACAGTAGGGTTTCTCATTCCATAAATATATGTGTGTGTGAGAGAGGGAGTGAGAGAGAGCGAGAGAGAGCGAGAGCATGGGGTAAGGAGGGGCTGACTAAATCAGTGCACTGCATGATTGAATTAAGATTTTACCCATCTTAAATACAAAAAATATTTGGTAATGTTGAAATGAAATAAATCAATGTATTGTAACACTGCAGTATCTTGGCTATTTAGTCAATATTGATAGATTGCAGTATTCAGTATAGTATTGTTAAGTACGTTATATAATATGGTGGCAAACCAGATTGCTTAATGTTCAATTGTATATAAATTCAAATCGACCTTCAATGCATTTACTGAGGGAAGCATCAAATTGGGGTACTTTCTGTTATCTGAGTTTTGAATGGAACTGTTCCTCTGTAACATTGTTCTCCCCCCCGGGATTGTTTCCCTCTGGGAGTGTTCACCCCCTTCATGTATCTTGTTCCCCAAATTCATGTGTGTGTGTGTGTGTGTGTGAGAGAGAGAGAGAGAGAGAGAGAGAGAGTGAGTGAATGTAGGTAGCTCCTCAGAATAGTGGAATTAAAAAAAAAAGTTACAATGACCTCTGCTGTCTGCTATGACTAGATACTGCAATATAAACAACCACTTTGTTCTAATTACCCACTGAATTAAAATGAGAAACCTTAGGCTAGCCCACATGGACATCAGTAGACACTACACATTTATATACTGTCACATGTGGTCTTTGTGTACATACAGTATGTGCATGTACGAGTCATTTTTGTACCGGTACTCCTTCAGATTTCAATTTCCGTAAGTAAAACTGCATGTAGATAATCTGGGGAATGATGTAACCAAATGGTGTTTTGGAGCCTTAAATGTCACAGACCAACTGCAACACGGGGATTAGGAGTGGGGCGAAGAGAAGAGATGCTAGAGGGCAGGAATGGGGAAATAAATAGAAAAAGATGAAGAATGACATGCATAGATTAAAATGATCTGCATACTTATAACACACAATAACAGTACAACCACTGCACTTTTCTCAACATATAATATTTAATCTCATATGTACGTTTTGGTACTTGTATTCTACTAAACTTGTATATATAAATATTAGCATTTCTCTCTGATAAACAAATTTAAAGGTGTACACACACACACACACACACACACACGCATACACATTAGTCTTTTGGCTGTTCCAGACTGACTCTAGGATTAAGGGTAAACTATTGCATAGACTTGTTTCTTTTTTATATATTCTTTCAGTCTTCTTTTATATTTACCTTGCAGTGCAAAACCTCACTGGGAATGATGACACATTTACGTAAAAATGAACAGTACGTTTCATGAGATCCATCTTCAAAATGAAACGTTAATGCCTGTCATGTTGCACTAAAGGTTACTATGAAATGTTTTCTGCAATTATTTGATGTAACCAGTAAACTAGGCACTAAGGTAGATGGAAACTGAGCTATTTGTCTTTTTCTTTCACACACACACACACACACACACACACACACACACACACACACACACTGGTCATTTGGAATTTGCACTTGCAATACAGAGCATGGGTTTACAAACCACTCCGCAGGGTTTTCTCCTCCTGAGCATTTCCTAGCACTAACGCAACCCGACAATCTGATGATGTCACCCTCCCAGGGCAACTGATGTTTGTGTGTGCCTGTGTTTTATGCGTACATATGTGTATGTGGCAGCAAATCTCTACAAATCTCAACCTTGGTTGCATCTTATCTCTTCTGATGTTGTTGAAGTCAGTGATGTAATCTTCCATGTGTGTGTTCTGTTCACAAGGTAAATAAATTCAAATATCATGACAGAACAACCCAGAATTGTCATGGGTATGGAAATGCTTGAAGAATCCCACACATGTACTTAAGGGTACAAATACTTTTAGATTCAGGTTAGTAAGTGTACCGTAACGCTCAGGTAAAGCAGCTTCCATTTGTGCCAATTCTGGGATAGTGCATCTATCACTGTCTGATCTTATAGCAAGCATGTGCATTATCAACATCATAGTAAGCATCTGTGAAAATTCCAAATGACTCTCTTTTAAAACTTTTATAAAATTCAGTGATTTGTCACTTTTGGAAAAAAGAATTGTACTCTTTTTGCAACTTATGCATGTAATATGCGATACACATAAAACTAAGACATATGCACACTAACAGCTGCCTACTTAGCTGTATAAATTCTTACACAGAAACTAGAAATCGATACACTAGACAATGAACTTGCATAACATTAACGAAGGATTATTTTCTGAGTTGTCAGACATGCAACCCCGAATCATAAAAAGTTGGGACGGTATGGAAAATGCAAATATAAAGTGTTCCTTACATGTACTTTGAATTTGATATCATTGCAGATAGTATGAACTCATGATATTTAATGTTTTGTCTGATAAATTTCAGGTTATTTTGTTTATAAAGATCTAATCCTGCATTTCAGGCATGCAATACATCCCAAAAAAAGTTGGGACGAGGTAATGTATGGCTGCTTGTGAAGGAAAAAAACTAAATTTATGATGTGATTTCAAATGTCAACAGGTGATTATAATCATGATTTGGTACAAAAGCAGTGTCCACAAAAGGCTGAGCCCCATGCTATGGGGTTTTGTCAGTGCCCCATGGCATTTTCAGTTCTATGATATCAGGATTAATGCAGAAAAGTACACTGAGATTTTAGAACAAAATTAATTCCTTCAAGAAGACATCTTTTCCAGGGACGTCCATGCATTTACCAACACAAAACAAGTCAAATCAGAAAAAGTTTGGACTAAACTATGGAAATCCCTTTTTTCTTTGAGGAACATTTGTTTTTAAACATTTCAATAATTTTCTCACACATTTGTTGACCACTGGAGATCATCTGCCTGTCTGCTCCTCAAAGACTTAGCCTTTTGTGGATACTGCTTTTGTACTAAATCATGATTATAATCACCTGTTAATATAACCTGTTTGAAATCACATCATAAATTTAGTTTTTTACCTCATTACTTGCCATAAGTTACCTCATCCCAACGTTTTTAGCAGGTGTTGCAGGCCTGAAATGCAGGATTGGATGTTTATTAACAAGTAAAATGAAGTTGATCAGACAAAATACTAAATATCCTGGGTTCACACTGTCTGCAATTATATAAAAATGAAAGTACATGTAAGGAGCATTTTTTGTTTTTATATTTGCATTTTTCATACCGTCCCAACTTTCTGATTTGGGGTTGTATAAATAGAGCTGTCTGATATGTATTGGTGTGCAATCTTTGGCCTAATCATATTTCTGCAAGTCAAATGCTATACTGCATTGAAGAACATGTTTTTTTTTTTTTTATGTGGCTTTATCCCTCTTAACTAAAGGTAACGTGTGGAATGCCATTTAAGGGAACAAAGAACAGTTTGTCCATAAGAATTTGATTAATTTCATCCAAAATTCTTCCGTACATGTAGCTTAATTTGCCTTTTCATATAAAGTACATCTTTATTCACATTAAAGAATGTATGCTTGGTTATAAAATGTTCCTGGAAGAGGTATGGGTATATTATTGCATCTGTCTCATACAAAGCTCCTTTTCACGCAATGGCGTTCTCCAGTGGCTCCTTCTCTCCTTCCCTTTCTGCATTCTCTCTTTCTATTATCCTTCCAGTGTCCTCTCCCTGTTTCTTCAATTCTCGCTGGTATTTGGCCATGATGGCAGCGTAGGCGCATCCATACACAGCAGCAGCCAGCATCATGAGGCACACAACTCCACACACGATGCCTGTGATGATCACTGTGGCTATGGCGTGGCGTAGGTTAATGGGCCGCGATTTTGTCTTGACTTCACACTCTGACTCAGGCTCAAATGGAGTTTCTAGGCTTGGATAGGGCACACCATGAAGTAGCCGCTGCCTCTCCATGTGCTGGATGTTGGCAAACAGGTAGCTGTAGCTGGTGCTCATGCAGGAGTGGAACAGTTCATAGGGGACATGGCGAAGGTCACGGTCACGCATGGTGGAAGGCTGAGAACACAGGATGCCATCCAGAACTCCACCTGGTGGGGAATATTGTGGTAGTGTGGGATTAGGTAGCTATCCATTTAAACAAAGGAAGTTTCATTTACATTAAAAAGAACAATTTTAATTTGGCTTCTGTTACTGGTGCTTAACAAAATAACTACACTTCCTTGAAATAAGCATAAACTAAGGAATTGTTGAATATAAAATTTTGAACATTTACCCCAAAGTAAGAGTAAAATCAAATATTTTACACTTAAGGCAAAACAGATCTTTCAGCGTGGTTTCTCATGTAAATATTTTGCTTCTAATGAGATGACACTGTGAGTATGAAATACCATCTATGAAGGCTTAGAAATAATCATCTGTGAGAGCTGTAGAATTCACGATATTATATCAATATAAATAAATATTTGAATAAACTACCATAACCACCATAGAAGAAAAAGACAGAATGCTTGATTCTATAGAACTAACCAGACTGAAAGAAAAATGAAACTGTTGGGAAACAACTTTTTCGTACATCTTAGTAAAAGTGGTGATTATAATATGTTTAATATTATAATATGGCGGTTATAATATGTTTAATAAACCTTGCCCAACTAGACGACCAGATAATCCATGTTATCCCAACATGATTTCATGATATTCCAAAGAGCATCTTGTCATGTTACTGAATGGAGTGTAGGTCAGTTGACTGTGGAAAAATATCTATGACTGTCAGATTTACTTAAATTGTTGTGCTGATTGTTTGATTTGTAATGAAAATCATTGTATTTAATTCTAGAATTCTAGAAAAGGATAGTGGTAATAGGCTTTTGGTCCACTACACATAATACCTAATTTTTGTATGAAAACTGCAACATTATCTCTGTGCTTAAGAAGAAACGTTGGATTGTTTTAGTTTTGTATTTACCAACAGTATCAGTGAGTAAATTGAATGTCTGTATTTATTCACAACACACCATGCACATTCTCTTATATCTCTGTTCTAACTGAAACAAGAAACTAAAGTTTTTGTTTTGGACATTTCTTAGGTAATTCTCACTCCTACAGTGTCTCTGACACAGAATTCATTATTCCACTAAAATACTTTGATCACATTTTATCACAGGTATACATATTGAACAAAAAAGTATAATACGTGATATTGGTTATTAAAGAAATTACTTAAGGAAGTTACTACAGGATGGTGGAGGAGAAGAAAAGAAAACAACAAAAACAAAAAAAAATTGAGCAAGATTTCATTGTTGTGTAAACTCCATAGTCTTTGCCATGTATAAATGGGATTGTAGTGGCACAATAGTTTTGGTACCTAACTACTGACCAAAATGTCCAGAAGACCCTGCACTGCCAAAATTCCACTGTTGGACACACTATTGCTTTGATTTTACCTTGTAAGATCTTATAAGTTGTAAGATGCTCTGGACAAGAGTTTCTGGTAAATGACAAACCAGTCTATCACACCATCATAGATTTAATATTTCCAGAATCCGGTTAAGAAAATGAGTTAATGAATGAATGAGTCCAGTATACCCTAAGCATTCTCCAGTGAAGTACATTTTTTAATATTATGGAAATTAACAGATTTTAAGACACAATAAGTAATAAGTCATATAAAAGTACTAATAAATGTAAACATGTTTGACTGCATATAAAATGTGAAACATATATTTTACGATCCAGGAGATTTATACATTGTAGCAGATGTGAGTCAACTCCGTTTTCTGGAAGTAGCAAATCCAGTAATATTTAGGGAGGGGGGAATATGAAACTTTTTCTTAGCTAAATTGCACATGAAAATTGCAGTTTCACTTCCAGTTTGTCCACATGCCAGCGTAGTCTATATTCATTCAGTTAAACAATATAATTGTGGTTTTTGTCCAGGTTATTAGCCCTGACCAAATCATGTACAAACACAGCCTGTGTGGTAAGAGTTTGTATGTCACATCACAGTACAATGCAGTTTTATTTTGAGGTTAAAGTATTCAGAAGCACACAATTCCATGGTCCGACACAGTGTAATGAAAACGTGCTGGGATTAGGATTGCAGTCCCTAGCACGCATGCGCCAACAATGCCCAGCAGGCACGACGAAAGACACCTGGACGTTCGGTTATTTAAGGCTGTTTGAGACCGGTGCCTCTCATTACACCTTTGGTATTTTATAGCGCTCCAGCGTGTGGTATTGAGGGAAAGACTGTAACAGCATTCTTTTGCAGAGGGGTGCTGGCAGGACTCAGTACGAGGTAATGGGAATTGTTAAGGTCAGATTCCGGTGCGACTGTCTCCTCATTTTCATCACGCTTTGAGTGTTTATTGTTACGGTTCGCCATATTAACAAAAAGGCGAATCGTGAAAAATAAAAGAATAAAGGGTTTAGGGACCCAAGTGCAGTTAGCTCCAGGTAGTATTAATGAACTGAAATATAAATAACAAAAGAAACGAAGAAAATGATAAAAGATAACTAAAATACTAAATAAAGAATGTGCATGCATGGCGTAATGTGCGCCCAGAGCGAAGCTTGGCAAAAGGAAAAATAAATAAACCGAACTGACCCTACACTATCTAGGGTCCTGGCTACTGAGCTACCTCCTAGTAGCCCCCATCTGAAAGTCTTGATACCCCCAGAACGTACCGCTGTCCCTAAAAATAAATTAACAAACAAAAGGACTGGTGTCCGAAACGCCGTTTTCAAAGCCGGCAGAGCAAGCGTGTCTGTGCATCTGACTGTCAGCCCATGCAAGTGAAAGTGGAATGCAGCGATACTGTGCAAGCCACAAAAGTGTGCTTATATGGGCTCAGCAACAGGTGTCGCCACTTCACTATAATGAGCCCTGGGAGGGCTGACGCATGTACGATCGCGCTGCCAGTGCTCGCGCTGCCAAACTGGGTCAATTACTGGCCATAAGTGTCCCACCCAACACCTTAAGTATGACAAACACCTACCCTAGCCTGTCTCACCCACTCACGGTTGAGCGTATGGCACACAGTGGAGCGCCAGTAGGCCTGAAATAGGGGCTGAAGGGGAGGGTGGGGCAAGACAAGCCAAATGCCAGTCTTAGTAGGGGCTCGGGGGCCAAGTTGGCCGGTTCAGGGGTGGAGCTCAGGGCTAGCTGCTTCAGGGGATACCAGGATTCCGGCGCTGGTGGGCTCAGGGGACGGAGCCCGGCACAGGCGGCTCAGGGGCGGAGCTTAACACAGGCAGCTCAGGGTCCACATCCGACCTGACCACGCTGACAAAAAAGGTCGGTTGCTAAGCAAATGGCTAGGCGAACAGACGCCAGGGGGCCCCAGCAATTAAGACCAGCAAAGGGGGACCATGGCGGCGCAGGAGCCGAAGCTAATGATCACGGTGGCAGGGACGGTTGCGGTGCAAGGGTCGACGGTAGCTGAGGGTCGACGGATACTGAGCCAACTTGCTCAAGTATGGAGCTAAGGTTGCTCTGGCTTGTAGGTAGGTGGGCGCTAAAATGCTCAACTATAGAGCATACGGGTGCGGCGAGCTCTTGTACGGGGCAAGGCGGGGCTAAACGCTCAGACACAAGGCCAAACTGTCCACCCAGGTGCGGAGCTCACAAGCGCGCGGCGAGCCAGGTTCAGAGCTAGGCGGCGCTAAATGCTCAATTATAGAGCTTACGGGTGTGGCGAGCTCCCATACGGGACTAGGAGCGCTAAACGCTCAGGCATGGAACGTTACTGCTCAGGTGCGGAGTTTTACGAGCATGGGCAAGCCCAGGTTCAAAGCTAGGAGGTGCTAAGTGCCTCAAATTATAGAGCTTACGTTTGCGGCGAGTTCTCATACGGAGCAAGGCGACGCTAAATTAAAATGCTCAGGCACGGGGTTATTTTATTTTTAGTTTTGTTTTATTACTAAATGCCCAGGTGCAGACTTACGAGCGTGGCAAGCCCAGGTCCAAAGATAGGAAGCACTAAAGTGCTCAATTATAGAGCTTACGGGCACGGCGAGCTCTCGTACGGGGCTAGGTGGCGCTAAACGCTCAAGCACGGGGCTAAAACTGCCCAGGTGCGGAGCTTACGAGCATGGTGAGCCCTGGTTCAGAGCTCGGCGGCGCTAAAGTGCTCAATTACAGAGCTTACGTGTGCAAACGTGCCCTTGAACGGGGCTTTAAGTGCTCTGGTGGTACGAGCTGGGTGGCAACTGGCTGCTCAGCTATGGAGCTAAGGGACGAATGAGCAAGTGGTGCAGGGTGTGAGAGAGGAACGGCCCTTCTCTTGGGCCCACTCAACAAGGCAAGTGTCTGCAGGGCCATACAGATCAGCCAAGGACGAAGGGTCCGGGAGAAGAGAAAGAACAACACTCACGGCGGATGTCTTCACACGCAGACCGAATTAAAAAACATGTCCCTTAGCTCCAGATGCCAAAACGTGACTCCACGGCAAGTTCACGAAAAGCTGCAGAACATAGCCGGTGACTGGCCGGGAGCCCTGGGTGAGCTCCAGAATACAAGGGAGCTCACGTGACCTGGGGCTGAGCAACTGGGTGTCGCAGACGGCGAGGATAGGTGGTGCTAGCAGCTCCTCCATGGGAGGGTCGGGAGCCTCAGCAGGGTGAAAACCCAATTCCAAATACATCACTGTGCAGATGAGCCCTGGTTCGGAACCGGGTCTAGACCACGGCTGGCGACCACGGGGGCTGGGCAATATGGGGGGGTCAGGATGACACACAGCATCCTGGATCTGATTGAAATAGCCCGACGGCCCCCCATAAGCCAAGCGAGAGCCGGGTAAATAAACCTGCTGCTTGCGCCGATTGGGGACCTCCAATTGAAGGTCCAGGAGCTAACACTGGGTCCCCTGTTTGGTCGCTGCATTCTGTAAGGGTTCGCCATCTTTAAAAGAATGACGAACCATATAAACACAAAATATAAGTGTTTGGGACCCAAGTGCAGTTAGCTCCAGGTGGTATTAATGAACTGAAGTATAAATAACAAAAGAAAATGATAAATGAAACGAAAGAAAATGATAAAAGATACCTAAAATACAAAATAAAGAATGAACATACCGTAAGCGTACGACGCCGCTATTCAAAACGTGAGCTTATGGCGTGTGGCATGCGGGTCTGTGCATGCACAGTGCGCAGATGCCCGAGCGGAGCTTCCGCGGTCGTGTGCCACACAAATAATAACAAATAGCGCCTGCACTTGTGTGGCACGGACGCGGGGAGCGAAGAGGACGAGGTTACTAAGCTCTGCGTCCTCTTCACGCAGTGAAGCGTGATAGGGGGTTAAAAGTGTTTCCTCGATCGCGGCGAGGGGGGGCGATGGCGTGAGAGTGGAGAAGGCGGGGGCGAGACTCTAAACAGCCGGAGAAACCAAACTGACCCTACACTATCTAGGGCCCTGGCTACCGAGCTACCTAGTAGCCCCTGTCTGAGGGTCTTGATACCCCCAGAACGTACCGCTGTCCCTAAAAATAAATAAACAAACAAACAAAAGGACCTGTGTCCAAAACGCCGTTTTTAAAGCCGGCAGAGCGAGCGCATCTGTGCATCTGACTGTCAGCTCGTGCATATGAAAGTGGAATGCAGCGACACTGCGTGCGCCACAAAAGTGTGCTTATATGGGCTCAGCAACAGGTGTCACCACTTCACTATAATAAGCCCAGGAAGGGCTGACACATGCGCGATGGCACTGCCAGTGCTCGCGCCGCCAAACCGGGTCAATTACTGGCCATAAGCGGCCAGAGAGTGACCCCTGACATTTATACATCTTAGTTACCTGAGCTCCACTCGCTGCTGCGATGTGAGCTTCCTCTTTGCTTCACTAATTGTTCACTGGAATCGACTTACTGTTTGAGGGCCTGCACTAGTGAATGTGCATTACTTCTTCGTTTGCTACGCTGCGAGGTCTGATTGTTGTTAGCGTTCTGTATTGACTCAGTATTCGAGAGCTTTCACGAGCCAACATGTATTTCTTTCTTTCCCCGTTCGCTGTGTCGCAATCGCTGGATTGTTATCGGGCTACTTTTTGTTACATGAACTCAGCTTGCCACCATTAAAGCCGGAGCCTCTGCTTTGATTCACGAATTGTTCACTGCTGTCACCTCAGGCCGCAAACACATGCTTTCATTTTTTCCTTGCTCGCTTTGCCGCGAGGTCGGAATTGTTATCAGCATTTCGTTCACCTATCTGTTTAGTGATACCATTTGTTTGAGTCTGTTTCCTAATGGCTCTTTTGTCTGGCATTCAAAAGCCATTCCTTCTTCGCCTCACCATGCTTTTCAGTGAGTATAGTGGTAGCGTGCCGGTCTGGTAGTTAAGCTATCCGGGTTCCTCACTAGAGATACCCCCGCACATTATATTATGTTGTAGCACATTATATTGTTCTTATTAGATTATATTTATATACACATGCAGTCATCTATATACATACACTGGCCGGCCAAAAAAAGGTCACCGCCTGGATTTCACTAAACAAATAGTTTAGTTAAAAAAAAAAAAAAAAAGCCTCCCATCAGATAATTACTGCATTGGTGATTATGTTTCAGCTGGCAACTAGTTATTTAACCCTAACTGATGCAGTGTGTAGCTTAGGGAAAGATCCTGGGGGAAGAATTAATGCAACTCTGAACAGAAATAAATGTTGTGACATTGCAGAAGCAGTTCTGTTTAGAGTTGCATTAATTTTTCGCCAAGATCTTGTATTGATGATGGAAGTTTTAAAATTAGAAGCTTCTCACTGCATCAGTTAGGGTTAAATAACTTGTTGCCAGCTGAAACATAATCACCAATCAGTTATTATCCGATGGGAGGCTTTTTTTTTAACTATTTAACTATTTGCTTAGTTAAATTGAGGTGGTGACCTTTTTTTTTGGTTCAGGCCATGTACATGCCCATATATAACTGTTTGTAGTACCGTACTCCATGTAAGCACCCCATTCTCTCCTCAGCCCCTATAACTGAGCTTACCAAATAAGCCCAACCACCTGTACTTGGGTTCGTCACCACCGAACCCTGACATAAAGTATTGTCATGTTACCTTATGTGCTGAGTAGCAACTGCTATTGTAGTGCAATGTTACCTGGCAGCCTTGAACTTTCTTTAAATAGACTTCAGCTAGTTCAGAATGCAAAAGTTCCTGCTATCCTAAGCAGGAAACCATGATCACATTGCTCTCCTCTTTTTTTTTTTTTAAACTAACTACCACAACAATTAAGTACCACAATGACTGCAAAGTCCTGCTAATGTCATATGAAATCCTGTGTTCTTTAGCTCATGTGTAGCTTATTGATCTCCCCTAGGAAAATCTAAGACAAGATTTGTATTAGAATGAATCGCAGCTTATGTCCAATAATGTGTATTACAATAGGAATGCAAGTTTATGTGCTCACTGTTACACACTCATTTTATTATGTAAACCTCATTGTTTCTACACTCATTGTCCATTTTATCAGTTCCACGTACCATATAAAAGCACGTTGAAGTTCAACATTTAAAGACTGTAGTCCATTTGTTTCTTTACATACTTTGTTAGTCCCATTTACTCTGTTCTCTAATGGTCAAGATCCCCACAGGACCACGACAGATTAGGTATTATTTGGTTGGTGGATCATTCTTAGTACTGCTGTGACCCTGATGTAGTGATGGTGTGTTAGTGTGTTGTGCTGGTACAGTTACTTTTAAATATTGTTTTAAACATTGTGTTTACTCACTATGCTCTGAATTAGAGACATCTGTAGTGCTAAGAATGATCCCCCACCCAAATAGTACCTGATCTGTGGTGGTCCTGACCATGAGAGAACAGAGTAAATGAGACTAACAAAGTATGTAGAGAACCAGATAGAATACATACAGTCTGTAATTGTAGAACTGCAAAAAACATCATATGCTAAGTGGAACTTATATACCGGTAATAGATGAATGTAGAAACAAGGAGGTGTACCTTATTGTACCTAAAGTGGTCAGTTAGTGTATTAACAGGATTTTTATTCCTGTATTTTATCCAGAGTAAGGTGCTTGTTTAATCTAGCCTATTGTGTAAGGTAGGCTACTTATTGTTTTATAAGACACCACAGAGTATCATCTAATATTTACAACATATTAGATATTTTTGTTATATATGTCAAAAATTCAAAGATTTTGACATACTTCATTAATGACAAAGTGTTTTATTGAAGAAGTCATTAACCAATGTATCCAAAGGCAAGAAGCTACAAAATGATTATATGTCATGGTGTGGTACTACCCCTAGCTAAAATTATGCAATCTCCACACTTCAAGGATGTTCATCTAGCTTTTTTACTTCATAGAAAATAAAAAAGTACAGATTTGAATATACTTCTAATTAAATTCCATTATTTTAAGTTATTTAATTTTTTTGAGATTACGTAGAAGTAATTAAGGAATAACTCAATGCTGAGGAAAAAATGTGAAAAAATAAATGGCCCCAACAAAAGATTTGTCAGTTGAAACAATTAAAGGATTATAAAACACTTTCAACAAGGAAATCGAACACAGAATGTGGCAAAAGATGCTGGTTGTTTAAAGTCAGCTGTGTTTAAAATTTGCAAGTATAAACAAAGGGAGAAGATTATGAAAGGAAAACATATGGAAGAATGAGTAAGTTGACAAAGATGTTGCAGCTGGGTCTGTAGATTCTGCACACCCATATGTGCTTGATTTTTGATAAATCTAGTTACCGAGCAGGCCAAGGAAGTGTTGCAATCTGGCAGAGACATTCCTGGGAAAGCCTTGCTGTGTTTGGGCGAATATTATCCTGCTGAAAAATACCAGTTGGAAGCCCTGTCATGAGAGGCATCACATTTGGCCGCAGGATGTCCTGCACATATTGCTGAATTGTTAGTGTCCCTTGTATGACTACTAGGGGTGACTAACTGTCGTATGCGATGGCTCCCCAGATCATCATACCAGCATTTTGGGCAGGGTGTTGTTCCACACCAAACGTAGCCTTGAAGCTCACCATGAGGCCTTCATACTCGAACCCAGGCATTCCTCGATCCTGAACAGAATCTGGATTTGTCGGGTTTGCCTGAAAATGGTCCAGGCAGAGACAGGGCTATGTAGTGAAATTGCCACTTGTGTCTGGATATTGGACAACGAAACTGTCGTAGCTGCTCATGCCTGTTGGTGGATCAAATGATCCTCACTACTGGTGGCCTGTCTGGGCCTTTCGGAGCCTGTTTGTCATGTCTGTGTGACCTCATGGAACCACTGCTCCCAACACCTTCTGACAGCTAGGTCAGAAAATCCTAGATGGCAGGCAGTTCGTCAAAGAGACCATCCTGCTTCTGTCAGTCCAATGAGTCCTATCAAAGTCTGTCAACAGGGCAAATTGTCTTTCAGTGTGTTGTAGATGCATATCTATCAGTAAAGAATCTCTCACCAAGAGGTACATTACCCAAAAGTAGAGTCTGAGAACCTTTTTATAGGGCAGCGGGGGGGGGGGCACTTTTACACCCTCTTGTGGCAAGATCTATAATCCTTTACATAACTGCATGATGAGTTGTGGAACAGTGTGACATTTCTATCTGGTGACATTATTATTTTAATTTGTTTTGCCAATTAAAAAAATAAATAAATAAATATATATATATATATATATATATATATATATATATATATATATATATATAAGGTAAACATAAAGCAGTGCTGCCACCTAAATAGAGGCATATAAAATTACAATGGGCTAAAGAACAGAAATCATGGATTGAATGAATGTGGTATTTCGTTATTAATCACAAGTATACATTGGCCAAGGAGATGATGCTGGAACGTTTTTTTTTTGTTCTATTCTAATGAAGCTTATAAGGAAGACTGAAGACAACATTAATGATATGACATTGCATGTCAGGTAAGGGACCAGTAGAGATGGCAATCATTACCTCAATAGTAAGTGTCTAGCTGTACATTGGAGTTTTGGGCACTTTTGACATTCAGTCAATAGAAAATAGGTTTGGGGATGATAATGCATCTTGCCACAGAGCAAGAGTTTACGTTTTTTCTTAAGAAAAGACATATCAGCTCATGACATGACTAGCAACAGTCCAGATCTCTCTTCAGTTTAATCTTTATGGTGCTTATTTGCTATAAAGTAAAAAATCAGGGTGAACACAAGTGTGGTGTGGTGATTACATAGTTTTTGCCAGGGGTAGTAGAGTAATTTTTCTACCCTACTACCCTCCTAGCAGATTCATGTTTTACTATATTACTGTTGTGACTGTGTTTTTCAGCCCCTTAGCTGAATGAAGTGCGAGTTATAAATTCTCCATAAAATCTGTGCAGTTACATTATGTTCCATCCATTCGTCAATGTTGTAATCCATCGTTTTATAGTCTCTCTCTGTGTTTGTGTGTGTGTGTGTGTGTGTGTGTGTGTGTGTGTGTGTGTGTGTGTGTGTGTGTGCTTGTGTATGCATGTGTTTGCACACGTGTGCATGTGTATGTGTGTGAGTGTTTGGCAACAATGAGAACAGCTGTTCTCATTCCTCTTTAGACAAAGTATCAGTGCTTATTTTGTCTCTGTGATTAGAGAACATATTTAGCTGTGTTAATCCACAAGGTCTGTCACGCTTCCTGAGTATTTTAATCTTACGTCATCTTTCTGTTCACAGACTGTTTCTTGTTATTCAGTCATCACTTAGAAAGCTGAAAAAATGGCATAAAATGTGTTTTAAATGGAACAACACAGCGCACCTGACACCTGGCTGCATTAAATATACAAGCGATATGTAAGAAGATAAATTATTGTTCACATTATATTTAAGCCATATGGAATGCAGGCTTTTTGTTGCTTTTTGTACATTCTAGTCAGAGTAAGATCTGACAGTGAGTCTATGGCATAGTATAGCACAAATTCAAGTGTTTCATAATACAAGGCATAACGTGATGCCTAGCTATAGATGCTAATTTTGTTGATGCACAGTTATTAGCATAATCATTTTATAATCACGATGGTATAATTTTTGCTCTGTTGCTCTACACAGAAGTTCAGACAGCTAAGTTGATTAAGATGGTCAAACTTTCATTTCTTTATAACCATACCCATGGCTGACATACTAGGCATCACTACATGTTAAAGCATAACGCCCTTATGTCCAATCACTACTTCCTACTCAATATATCATTTATAATACAGCCATGGGCTCTGCATGTCATGAACATATAGAAATCTTTCTGAGGTCATTTTTCTGAGGTTAGAGATACAGAGCAACCATAACTCCGTTATCTGAATGTAGCTTTTTCCAGATAATGGTGCAGATGGTGCATTTTCTATGGGAGATTTTGTACACTGTTCTGCCATATTAAAAACCATACCTACTTTCAGTGATGCATCATAATGTTCTGATGTAGGCGACTTTAGGATTGGTCCACCTGCCCATAAGTGAAACCATGTCCCTCTGCTGTCTCATAGCAAGTTTGTTGTGCTAAATGTTACCGTATAAAATAATGTTAAATTGCAGTATCATGGAGTTGCACCAAATCTTTAGAATTGTCTGGATTTCTTCATTTAAAAAACATGAAGCATGGTCTTCATTCAATGTTGTAAAAATGTTTACACACAACTAGAGAATTATTCTCAGGATAATCTGTTAATATCAGGGTCCTCATAATTCAGTATAATTACATAACAGTCATTTAGCAGATACTCTTATCCAGAGCGACTTACAACTGATACAATCAAAGGAGTTGTGGGTTAAGGACCTTCTTCAAGGACCCAAGAGTGGTAGCTTGGCAGGCATGGGATTTGAACCCTGGACCTTCTGGCCTTTAGTCCAGTACCTTAAACAGGTAGTCCTCAACAGTCCCACAACCCATTTACATTTAGTCATTTTTAGTAGAGAGCCTTACCCAGAGCAATGTAATCAAATTTATCTAAATTTTACACCTTGTTAGAGGATTAGAGGAGTTTCTCAACAGTAGAAGCTTAGCAGAGGTGTAATTTGAACTGTGGACTTTCTGGTACAGTACCTTAACCACTAAGCCACCACTACATGAATGTAACACCGTAAGCTTTTGCACATTAATTACATTGGCATTACATTTATTTAGTCATTTAGCAGACACCATTATGAAGAGCAAATTACAACTCCAAGCAGTTGTTGGTTAAGGGCCTTGCTCAAGGACCCAACAGTGGTGGCTTGGAAGAGGTGGGATTTAAACCCTCGCATAATCCAGTAGGAGACGCAGGGGATTGAACCCTGGACTTCAGACATTCAAAGCTACATCCTCCTACTAAACAAGTTCAATTCCTGAGCTGCCTTTGCCTTGTAGGCACTGCCCTCTTAACTAATTTGCAAGCCAACATGGGATGTTGTGCAAAAAAAGCATAGATGTACACTGGTGGCCACCGAGAATGGGACTCAAACCCACTTGTGCAGAGCACACTAGTCTAGCTGTTCTTCACTTTGACCACTCAGTCACCTTGTCTTATGCAAACACTGTATAGTGTTACCTAGTGTACAACTTTGGCAGTGGACTAAATATGCAAAAATCTGTCTTGGTTCTATCCCCTACCTTTATAAGAGAACATTTCCAGCCATAGCTTGAGTCCTATGATCTGACAATCACACTTCCAGGGATTCATCGTCAGGTATAGCACCTCTAGGTTCCCAAGGGCTTCCACATGAGTGCGGTCCAGCTTGGTCAGACGGTTATGATGCAATGACAGATAGGTTAAATGGTAAAAACTATCAGCTAGTGCCCCGGGTAGCCCCCCTATGTTGTTGTGAGACAGGTCCAAGTGGGTCAGATTGCGTATTGAGCCCAAAAAGCGACGATCCACCTCGCGGATGGAGTTGTTAGCCAGGCGGAGGATCTTCAAACCCCTAAGCCCTAACAGGGCACTGGGAGAGAGCATAGTGATGCTGTTATTGGTCAGGTCCAGAACTCTGAGTTGTGGTGTTTCTCGAAATGCCATTGAACTGAGGCCACGTATGTTGTTGTCCTGCAGATATAGCTCCAGAGTCTCAGGATGGAGATTGTGGGGAATGTCATACAAGCCCCGCCCTCGGCACTCCACACTCTTTGCATGACTGTCACAGGAACACTCTTTAGGGCAAGGAGACAAAGCTTGAACCTTGACAAACAGCAGGGTGGACAGTATAATGAACCAACCACCTGAGGATAAAAATATACATAAAATTGGTTGTTAATTCTTTCTCATAATCTTCTCCCAATTCAATTGTTTCCATTTCCCACCTGCTAATGAGCCTTACCTGTCAAACAACAACTAGTTTGTTAGTGAGACATATACGACATTAAGACGATCTCTAAATTTACATTTTCTGTATTGTCTTGCACATGTGCCATTGGATCTTTAAATGTCTTTTTTACATTGATAAGATGCTGTAAGAGTGAATGACAGGACGAAGCACTTACACATGAGAAATACAAGGACAGTCCCACTGGAAAATCTTAGTGCTCAATGGTTGCTCTTTCATAGCTCAGGAGACTTTGTCACATATGTTTCCCCTAAAATTCCTTATGAGAAATAGTATGAGACAAAGAGTCATAAATACATTTGACAATAAAGGATCAAAAAGTGAGTGTATCTTGAGAGATTAATTGGTTGTGCAGGCCTATCCTTGGGTTTTTTGATTACTGTCAATGAGTGTGTGTGTTCTTTAATACTACATACAAATATCTCATATTTTCTGCTTGTATTATAATAAAGAAACTGAGAAATTATATATGGTCAGTATACCAATAGTAAAACAATATTTATATCTATATATCTAATTTACTGGTGGCCAAACACTTTTGCACAGTGTTATACATTACACGGCTTTGTGCCTGCCTCACCAACTGCCGTCACCTCCTTTTTCGTGGTAAAAGCCAATGCTTTGATTACTGTGCACTAGACAGCATAACAAAGAAATTTACATTCCCCCTTCCTCTGGTCCCTGTGCCACTTGAACAGCTGAGTTAAGCTCAATTTTACATTAAGCTGGACCTTCTGAGCTTCTATAAGTCTTGTTTGGATTTGGAAGGGGATGAATGGAAGACAACTTACATCATCAATAATAGCAATCATGAGTATCTTGTTGTGCCATTCAGTATTGCCAATGCCCTAACAGTGTTCCAGTCTTTTGATAATGATGTCTTCTACAGTGGTTCTTGAAAGTTTGTGAACTCTCTGGAATTTTCTAATATTATGTTATATTTCTGCATAAATATGACCTAAAACATCATCAGATTTTCACACAAGTCCTAAAAGTAGATAAATAGAACCCAGTTAAACAAATGAGACAAAAATATTATACTTGGTTATTTATTGATTGAGGAAAATGATCCAATATTACATATTAGTGAGTGGCAAAAGTATGTGAACATTTGCTCTCAGTATCTGGTGTGACCCCCTGTGCAGCAGTAACTGCAACTAAACATTTCCATTTTAGCCCATCACTCCATACAGAACAGCTTCAACTCTGGGATGTTGGTGGGTTTCCACACATTAACTGCTCACTTCAGGTCGTTCCACAACATTTCGATTGGATTAAGGACAGGACTTTGATTTGGCAATTTTTAACTTGCCAAATTTTTAACCCAAAGATTAACTTTATTCTTCTGTAACCATTCATTTGGTAGAACGATTAGTGTGCTTAGGGTCATTGTCTTGCTGCATGACCCACCTTCTCTTGAAACTCAGGTCATGGACAGATGTCCTGATATTTTCCTTTAGAATTCTCTGATATAACTCAGAATTCATTGTTCTATCAGCGATTTCAAGCCATGACTCTAATTTCACCTTCAAATTAACTGCTAATCCTAGAGGTTCACATACTTTTGCCACTCACTAATATGTAATATTGGATCATTTCCCTCTATAAATAAATGACCAAGTATAATATTTTGTCTCATTTGTTTAACTGGGTTCTCTTTATCTACTTTTAGGATATGTGTGAAAATCTGATGATGTTTTAGGTCATATTTATGCAGAAATGGAGAAAACTCTAAAGGAATACAAATACGCTCTTACACATAGGCTCTTTGGGAAAATGTGAATTCCACACACAATCCCTTTTTTCCTTGGAAAAAAGTTAATTGGTTTCTGGGCTTTGTCAATATTTACCTGAAATTAATTCACCTATTAGAATTGCTGTGCATGCCATGGCTCTTCCATGGGGTAATGCCTGCAGTTTACACTGGAGTTTCTGATCACCCATGTGCTGGTCCATCCTGACGTGGTGGACTTGAATGCTTCAGACATTGGAGTGAGTGCAAGGCAGCTAAACTAAGCTCCATCCTGTTGCATTTTTTTCACACAATCGCACCACAACCAAGCCAAACTATGGCACAGGGGACCAAGAGTTGTTGACATTCAGGATGACCCTGGAGGGGTGACAGCATTGACCAGAGGGGATGGAACACCTTGTTGTCCTTGGGGATTGTATTTGGCTCTCAAATTTGCTTTAAATAGGTGAGTAAGAAATTGTTGGACAAATATATTGGGCCATTTAAAACCAATAAGCATAAAAATTGTTACTTAACATTTTCTGTACTTGTTTTCCCATTTGACTGGTATCTTGGATTTGCTGCCTGATCTTCCTGCCAGCCTGCTTCTGACTACAGCATGTGTCTTGGACTGTGTTTTTGGATTTGGCCTGATTTGTTTGACTGATTCTCTAATAAACCTCTGTTACACAGCTCTGTGCATGTATCTCACCTTTCTGAGCCAGGCTTGACACAAACAAACTTCTGTGAAAATTTAACCATGCATTAAATTTGAATGGAGCTGGTTGCTTATATATTTTTAGAGAGGAAATATTCACAGTGAAACATCTCACTAGTACCAGCAGCTAAAAAGGCTCCTTCATCTCTTTGCTTAATAGTAGTAGAGATACATTTACTGTTAATTTTTTCACCAGATATTTATTACCATGGAACTCAAATCATGATTCATCAGTCCACATAACTTAGTACTGCACCACTCTGAATCATACTTTCCATATTCTGCCAGAAACTTCATTCTGTCCTTGATGACTTTATCAGACAGCGATGTTTTAAATACATCTTCTTGACAAAAAAACCTGAATTAAACAACCTTCTGGCATTGTTCCTCTTGAAATATTCTTGTCTTTCTGGTGAAGTTTTGGATGCGTCATTTTCCTTTTTTTGAGAAATTCTTAGCACGTGGTCATCTCTGCTAAGAGACATTAGGACTTCCATATCCTTTCTTTCTGGCAACCTCACCTGCTGTTCCAAAGTACTAACCTATTCACTTAATACAGTGGTGAAGTGGGAATTTGCTGTGCCTTTAGGGTCTTGTAAATTTCAGAATAAATGCAGTTGATCTGATGAAGACCAGCTTCATGGTTTCAGACAGCAATCCATGCATTATAGTTTGCTATTCTACAGTGGAAATTCTCACTTGTTTACCTTGAGACTCACAAAGCTGCATATTGTAGTTCTCTACCTGTACATAGCTGTCAGTCCTGGTTTAATTAAGAGCTTGTTTTCAAGCTTGTGATGGGCTGTCTAAAGGGTGGCAATTTAACAACTAACAGCTAAGCTTTTAAGAAAGAAGATATAAGAAAGAAGATATTTTGGAAGACTTTCAACACAGAGACTTGTGTTATGTTGGGCTTAATATAAACCATTTGAATCGTTTCATTTATTTTTGTGTACAAGAAGACAAAGTAAGTGAATTTCCGTGTTTCGAGCTTCCCCCAAAGCAGTCCACTTCAACAATGAACAATTGAGAAAATGGTCTCAGGAGAGCATTGTCTTGGTTCTTACTCATTTTCTGACCAATCATAACACCATTTCTGACCATTGTTAAGACCATTAGCAGTTTAAAACTTTGTACTTATAATTATACTAATTATCTCAGGATAAAGTAGCTTAAAATTCATGTATGATGTGTTGCAAATTAGGGGAGGTATTAAAGTCTTCCAGTTACTGCAAACCATTTGTCTCAACTCTGGTATATTATTTTGAAAGGAGGGTGGAAGTGACAAATATTAATTAAAGTAATATTTGTTTTTAAAGGGTGGTTGTGCCAGTGATTAAATTGGTAACATTAGACTGTTAGAGTATTAAAAAGATTTAAAGCATAGAAATAAAATATACATACGTATCACACATTAAAAATGCATATGTATCGCATATCCATTTTATGTAACTTTTTTATCATTTTGGAAGTCTTGAAATTGTAATCTAATGCATAAAGTCATGCAGATACGGGTTAGTACTTTGAGGTCATGTTCACGTTAATCATGTTAAGCCTACATATAGTAGTGACTGTTGCATGGTGGTAGTGTGCGTTGGGGAAGAGGTTGTAAACCCATTACCCTAAACAGGACTACACCAGTGATTTAAATATAGCGTTTTAAGACAAAAACACTTAAGTTAAGGAAGTCCTACTTCCCCAGCTCACAGGCACTATATTATTATTACACATATCCTGCCACTTAAAGAATGGATGTCATAAGTCATATATACGCGTTGCTTGTCTCAGTGAAAGAATGTGTGAAGCTGTTTACTGTTGTTGATTTGATTACATAATACACCACGTTAATCATCAAAATAGTACATCAAACGTAAGCCCTATTGCAATAATTCATGGATTCACAGACTTCATAGCATTGCACTGAAATCCCTGCTTACAGAAAAAAAAACAATATATATATATATATATATATATATATATATATATATATATATATGTGTGTGTAAACATAGTTGAGCAAGATCTGTGCACATACAACAGCATTAGAAAATGACCATGCTCCAATAAAACCTGTGTTTATTTTGGTACTAAATATTAATAAATGATAATCAAGATATGTTGCTGTTGTGTAATGCTAATAGTCACGAATGTGCACTGTGTACTTACCTGTCATGGCTCCTAAACCACTCCTCCACTCAGTCTGGCCAGGGTTAGTCCTCTGTGTATGTCAGATAGTGTGGGTATGAGAATAGATCCCCCTTCTCTCTTTCGCCCTCCTCTCTCTTTCTTCTTTCTGTTTCTCCTTTATTTAGTCACTGTTTGTTCTGCCTACTGCTTCACTTAATTTTCCATATGCAGTTTGTAATTAAATATCTATCTATCTATCTATCTATCTATCTATCTATCTGTCTGTCTGTCTGTCTGTCTGTCTGTCTATCAATCCATACATCTTTATATCTGTCTATTCGTCTTCTCTTCCTTGAGCATTTCACTTCAGTATCTTGCTGAACTCTGTCAATTTTTGACTATTGGAATCACTCTCTCTCTCTGTCTCTCTCTCTCTCTCTGTCTCTCTCTCTCTCTCTCTGTCTCTCTCTCTCTCTCTCTCTCTCTCTCTCTCCATGGCATAGCTCAGTGCAAAGAGTGACAGTGAGTCAGGGTGTACTGGACAGCTGTGCTCTTTAACGAACTGGAAAAGCTCCTAGAGCTTTTGCATTTCCACTGGATTAATCTGCGGTACTTTATACACACACACACACACACACACACACACACACACATCTTTGTCTTTCTATCATTGTGAGGACTTTCTGTTAGTATAACAGCATTACTGTATTTAATTACTGCTACACCTACCTCTAACCTTACCATAGCAATTGTTTTGGCTTTGTTTGTTTTTTTAAGAAACCAGCAAAATGTCCCCACAAGGTCAAAGAAATAGATCTTTCTATTCTTGTGAGGACATTTGACAAACACACACACAGAGTTCTTTTTTGTTCAACATGTCTCATGATCTCTTTATCACTGCCTTACAAGCAACGCTTCCCACACATGCACAAAAATACCTTCATTTTCTTACTCTCTTGCTCTTCACCCACTCACACAAACAGTTGTGTGCCTATAGACTAGTGTGAGTTGCAATGAAAATATTTCTGCCCAGCACTGTAGGTCTTCTTAGCTGTCGCATGTACTGACATCACATCCTGATGGCAATCAGGGTATGGGCAGAACATGCCTGCAGCGGATCTCTGTTTTTTCTTCTTCTCCCTCCCACTCTCTTTCTCTGTCAGGCCTTGGCCCTTCATGCACAAATGTGTGCACACGCACACACATGCCTAAAGCAACCCTGCTTTAACATTGCACAGATATGCACATTAACGCTTCACATGCATGAACACATGCAAAATCCTACAAGACAACAGCGTGCCCTATTTTCACAAATGCACAAGAACAGAAACAGAATCTACAGCATTTTATGATATTAGTAAAGAATTGCATATATGAATAGAATAATGGATAATGATGAAACCAGATGCTCAGGTATAGTGTGGCATGCTGGCTCGGTGGGTAGCATTGTCACCCAGATGGCACGGTCTGGGTTCTTTCTGTGTGCAGTCTGCTTGTCCTCCCCGTGTCTGTGTACATTTACTCCAGGTACTCAGGTTTCCTCCCACAATCCAAAGACGTGTGTTAGACTAATTGATTATGCTAAAGTTGTTCCTGCCTTGTGCCCCATGCTGCCGGGTGGGCACCGGCTCTCCTGTGACCCTGTCCAGGATTAAGCAGATAAGAAAGTGAATGAATGAATGAATGTTCAGGTGTATCAGCTTTTAGTGGTCAAACCATGTAAAACATTTCTAACCATACTGTTAACCTAACCTCATCTAACTTGAACAATATACTACTTTTTGTACTTTTTACACTACTCGTTGTGCTGGGGCACACACCAAAGTTAGAGGGGCACAGCTGTACTCCTCTGCTTGCCAATCAGTTGTAGGGGCACAACTGTGCATAAAAATTAACACTAAATAGATTAAGTTTTGTAGCAGTAAAGAAGGCATTACTGTGTCATAGATGAGAAATTAAGAACAAGTTAACACTAAAGATTTTTTAAATTGCATTCATTTTGTTTGTGCTAATGTAACTGATTCTTTTGCTAGTTTAATGAATTCCTTTGTGTTAGTGATTTAATATATACTTTTGGTAATGGTATTAGTAGTAGAGTAGAGGGAAGCATTATGAATAGATAATTAGTGAGTAATGTTTGTACTGGTGGACAGTGAAGCATTATGAATAGATACAGTTGGGCAAAAAAGTATTTAGTCAGCCACTGCTTCTGCAAGTTCTCTGACTTTGAAAGATGAGAGAGGTCTGTAATTTTCATCATAGGTACACTTCAACTATGAGAGACAAAATGAGAAAAAAAAAGGAAATCACTTGTAGGATTTTTAAAGAATTTAATTGTAAATTATGGTGGAAAATAGTATTTGGTCCATAAATTTTGTTTCAAACTCATACTTGTATGTAGCAAACTAAAGACTACCACTTTAATTGGTTTTAATTTTTAATTAACTTATTAATTAAATTATATATAATTAATTAAGAAATACGAGGCACCACCAAATCGATTATTAAAATATAAATAATTCACTGGCCAATCTGGAAACCAGGAAAAAGAAACAACAACACTTGATCAGTCTAGTTCTGAATAGTGAATTTCAAGTAGTTTTCTTGATCTTTGAATGAACGAACTCTCAAACCAGGCGGCAAATTCAAAAGGTTTATAAACAAGTTTATTAACTACAAACAAGGCAATACCAACAGATTATCTAATGTAATAACAGGTGTATCACAGAGTTAAAATCATAAAATGACGATGAACATGTATATATCACAGTATGGAGAACAGGGAATAATGGCAAGCGTACACCTTACAGTAATAAAATCGGAAACCAAGATGACTCTATGTAACTTATCGGTCGCGCAATAATTACTAACGTTGCAATGCTACTGGTAACCTTAATTACTTTGAATGTGGTAGTATGTTAAAAATTACTTAGGCTTGAATAAGTCTATGTTGAAGCGTGGTTTTGGCTTAAAAACGCAAAGTACGATAAATCAGGGACCCAGAACAGCCACAACAGTGGTACTTGCCGATTGCTTTGTGGAGGCTCACGCGAAGGAGATGGAACGGAACCGGGCCTCTGCCTGTCGTCCGACGTCACACATGGAACTGAAGCGGTAAAAATCTTCAGATTCTGATGCTCCTGTTTGGTGGACTGTAAGATCTTGGCTATCGGCCTCCGGTCCGTGTCTTCAGTTCGTGGGACCACAGATGTGTTGAGGGCCTCGCTCGGGTTTGGCTTTTTCCCAGCTGTTGGTGATCAGGTTCCTAGACGTCGACTTGCGGGCGTACGACTCGGATTCTATCTTGGCCACAGATAAAGGTGGAGTCGAGCACGTTCTAGCACCACCAGCTTCAACAAAAACTCGGAAAAACTTGGATTGTGCGAGAATAGTAGAGCTTAGAGTCTGGTTGGTCTTTTAACTATCTTCTAGTTCAGCGATACCGAACTACTTAAGACTGCTGTATACAGGAAACTTTAAAGTAAACGCGAAAACTTGAGTAAAATGAATAATCAAAAACGCTACAAAAAGGAAAAACTACAAAAGACAAAGGAACGACTTAAAGAACATAAAGACACAAGACTAAAACACGAAACATGAAGCTAGCTCACCACGAGGTCTACCCGCGTTGCTTTTGAATGTCCTGAACGTAGGCGGGCGCACAAAAGGGTTGCCGTGATTCAGCCAATGAGAAGCTGACTTCTGAGTAAACCCCTCCTATCATGGTTGTGTCTCATTTCACCATGAGCCACAGAGTCCTAACTTGGATTAAAAATATATTCCTACATATCTAAAGTGATTAAAAGTATCACACAATAACCAAAAGTCCTCAAAGTTATAAGTTTAGATGCAAACTTCGTTGGAAGGTTCAAATGATCAAAGGCACCTTGGATTGATAACCTAGAACATCGTTAAAGCATTTTAACTACAGCACAGGCATTTACTATACTTTTAACTAAACAATACTATGATTAATACAAGCTGTAGGAAACGGTACATTGTAAATAACTTCATGTTTGTTGCACAAATTATTAAAACCCGATCGATCAAAACACATAGGCAAAGCTGTTATTTCTATATATCATACTAAACCAGATCACTAAATATCAAAACAAAAAGATAATTATACTAAAACATTAATCAAGTAGATATGAAGATACATACATTCAGTAACATACATATGTATAATCTATAACGGTGTGTGGATATAAAAGAATATCCTTGATCCACTCTTTGTATGAATCATTTAAATGTATATAGCATGTTTGGACTCCAAATCCAAATATTATTTGTTATGTAATTAAAAGGTTTCGATGAAGATAAACTGTTCCCATCAGGAGTTTAATACAATTATTAAAGTTTGTGTTTGAGTTCTTTGTGTCATAAATCCAGGGGTGTCTTTCTGGCGCATTTCCTGGGGTGATAAGGCTTACAAGAGGCTGTGATGAAAAGATCACTGTGAAGTAAACCGTTATCTTCTGCACAATCAGTTTTAAAAGGGGAACCTGCTTAAAAGATGAGTCCCCCTTTTAAAGTTACACATGGACTCCAGTTTATTATAGTCGAGATAATCTGAGGTTACAGGTCTTGTTTAAACAGACCTCTTTGAAACGTGTGTAGACAGAATCAACCGTTGTTGATTGAGTCCGCAAGATCCAGTCCAGATGGCCTTTTGAATTCCGAAGCGGCGTTTGGTAAAGTTTATAGCTTGGAATAGGGTAAGAAGAGAGAGAGAGAGGGGGTACGGCTATCACGCTACAGTAAGCATAACCATTCTTATTTGCAATGACAGAGTCAAATGTTTTCCTGACGTCTTTCAGCAGGTTTGCACACACTGTAGCTGGTATTTGGCCATTCCCTCCATGCAGATCTATCTCCTCTAGAGCAGTGATGTTTTGGGCAACACGGACGTTCAACTCCTCCACAAATTTTCTATCGGGCCTGAGATCTGGAGACTACTAGGCCACTCCAGGACTTGAAATTCTTTTTAACGGAGCCACTCTTCATTGCCGAGCGGTGTGCTTGGGGATCATTGTCATGCTGGAGACCCCGTCTTGTTTCCATCCTTCAAGCCCTCACTGATGGAAGGTTTTGGCTTAAAATCTCATGATACAATGCCCCGTTCATTCTTCTCTTAACAACGGATCAGTCGTCCCTGTCCCTTTGCAGAAAAACAGCCCCCAAGCATGATGTTTATACCCCCATGCTTCACAGTAGGTAAATGCGCACTCAGAATTCTTCTTCCTCCAGGCGAGTTGAGTTTTTACCAAAAATTTCTATTTTGTTTCATCTGACCACAATGATGTTCTCCAATATCTCTTCTAGATCATCCATATGCTCTCTGGCAACTTCAACGGCCTGGCATGTAACTGGTTTAAGCAGGGGGGCAACTGCTTCCCTCTCGGCGTATTGTGTTACTGATGGTAGCCTTTTGTTCTTGGTCCCAGCTCTCTGCAGGTCATTCATCAGGTCCCTCCATGTAGTTCTGGTATTTTTGTCACCGTTCTCATGATCATTTTGTCCCCACAGATGAGATCTTGCGTGGGAGCCCCAAGATCGAGTGAGATTATCGTGGCTTTTATGTCTTTCAATTGCTCCCACAAGTTTGATTTATTCCAACCCACCTGCTTGCTTATTGTAGATTCATTCTTCCCAGCCTGGTGCAGGTCTACAATTTTCTTCCTGGTGTCCTTCAACAGCTCTTTGGTCTTGGCCATAGTTGAGTTTGGAGTCTGACTGTTGGAGGCTGTGGACAAGTTTCTATTATACAGGTAACGAGGTGAAATAGGTGCCATTAATACAGGTAACGAGTGGAGGACAGAAGAGCTTCTTAAAGAAGAAGTTGCAGGTCTGTGAGAGCCATAAATCTTGCTTGTTTGTGGGTGACCAAATACTTATTTTCCACCATGATTTACAATTAAATTCTTTAAAAATCCTACAATGTGATTTCCTGGATTTATTTTTCTAATTTTGTCTCTCATAGTTGAAGTGTACCTATGATGAACATTACAGACCTCTCTCATCTTTCTAAGTAGGAGAACTTGCACAATCAGTGACTGACTAAATACTTTTTTGCCCCACTGTATAGTTGTGGCTAATCCAAAACATATGAGCTATCATTACCTTGCCTGCAATGTAGCTGACTGTCCAATACTTCATGGAAAAATGCAATTGTGGTAAATGTAGTGACTGTAGTAACTTTGAGTGGTGCGTCCTGCAGATTTGCCCAACAATCCAGGATAGCATTGACTTTTCACCACTGTGAATTTAGTGGGGCATAGCATCATTTTAATAAAGTGGGTCTGGTGCCAACTCCACTGTACAGTGCCAGGCCACACAAGGTCACAGGATGCCATCTCAGAGGATGAAGTGTATAGTGTGTTCAGTCTTGTAAAAAGAGGTGCTCCATTTTCTCACTCTAATGCTAACTATAAGGTTTGGTTCAGGAAAAATAATGATCTAAGAGAGTTTTTGATAGATTGGGCTTGATTTTGAGTGATAAATGCTTAAACTAGCCTCCTTATCATACATATTTCACATTTTATTTGAACTATGACTCCATGACTTTAGTTTCGTTCTTAGATTTATCATCTACGCTGCCCAAGGAGGTTGGGTCCCTTTTTGAGTCTTAGTCTTCCCAAGGTTTCTTCCTCATACCACTTACTAGTTTTTCCTTGCCACTGTCGCCCTAGGCTTGCTCAGTTTGGAATTGGATGTAGATATTAGGGAATACTCTAAACTTGTAAAGTTGCTTTGAGACAATGCTCCATTGTAAAAAGCGCTATATAAATAGATCTGACTTGACTTGACTTGACTTAAACATATGTTGTTTTCTACAGAATTGTGTTGTGGAGGCACTATTCTGTTTGGGCATGGAAATACAATGTGTACAGAGCAATGTCTAACAAAAATGAAAATAAATTTCTCACGTTTGGCATGGAAAAATCTACAGAAATGCCCATGGTGAGCAAGCCTTGTCATCTTCCTCACTGCCCAACACAACTACTGCTCTTGTAGTTGAATTTACATCCCCATAATAATCTTGCAAATTTAAGTTGAAAGCCTTCCCATATGAGTACATAGCTATTCTAGGTCAAATCCTATATTAATGTTACAGGCTTTTTGTATGATACTTGGGTGTCAACAAGAAATGCTGATGTAGAGAATGTTGCTCTCATACTCTAAATAGTAATTCTGCTTGTCTAATATATAAATGTGCTCTTACTCATAGCACCTGTTTTACATTTACTCTACATAGCTAGAACATTTGTGGAGACACAAAAATTACATACATATAAATGGGATTTAGTATGGAGTTTGTCTCCCCTTTTCTGCTATAAAAAGGCTTCCCTCTGCATTTTGGAACCTTCTACCAATTCTACTGCCACTGTTTTTATATAGAGATTTCATGGCTGTATGTATCGTATTATGAACCTGTGTGGCTGGGACAGAACCAAAACAAATGATCAGTAGCTAGAAGGGGTGCCTACATACTGACCATATAGTGTAAGTAACTAAACTCTTACTAAATTACTACTAAGTTTTTTTTTTTCTTGTTTTTCTTTAGACAGTCAAACTTGCATAATATAGTATATATCTGGTATATGATTGTTAGAATGAAAACCAAAGTTTAAAAATACAGTCAGCTAGAGAGGATTTAATTTTAACATGTGTGCAACCTGACCTATATTTTATTGTGGGAAGCAAGTGGAGCTTGCACATTGCTTGGAATGTACAATACCTTTGGATGTGCCCTACCTTTGCCCTGTAGTTGAGCTAAATTTAAATGTCAGGGTCTTGCAACTCTGGAATGCATCCATATGTGCTGGCCAGATTCCCTCTTTCACTGTAGGATAATTGCTGGAACAGCATGAGTAGATCCAGTTTTGAATGCACTTTCAGGGTAAGGTTGTTTGGTCTGGGCATTAGTGTATCTTACTTCAACTGTGCACTCGCCAAGCTGACGGACAGAGCAACTTTCCCTGGAATCTTAAGTAGCTGCAGGTTCTGGTGTAGTGTTTTTTATGAGGGAACTGGGTATTCAGAACTGATTTTCTTGGCTTCATAGAGTTCCTGATTCTACTGGATCAAGAATGACAGCAGAAAATGGTGCCAATGAGTGACTGAACATCCAGGAAGTTGTAGAGCAGTGGTTCCAAGATTTGGTTCTGGAACACTTCTGTCTCTAAATAAAGTTAATGTGAGAAACAGAGATACCACAGCAGGGTTTTTCCTTGACAAGCCACCTTTCACAGGATAAGAAATGAAGGAGCATGAGCTCTTACAACCCATCTCTACTTGTTTAAAAAAGTGGTGACAATTGAAGTATCAGGTGAACAGTGATCATACAGTGACCCACCATGTTGTAGGTCAGTCATCTCAGCATTGTCCCTTATAATAATTCATGTTCCGGTCAACATATGTACTATACTGAAGTTTTTCACTTCAAAACTTTCACTTCAGAAATCTGAACAGCTGCCATTTGATACTATTTTAACTAAGAATATGTAATATAAAGATCTATCATTTTAAACAACCATTTTATGGGTGTTTTTTTTAAATTGGGAGAGATGGAATTTGAACCCTGAATCTTCTGGTCCATAGTACAGTACCTTACCCGCTAGGCTACCACTGTCCCACTTTAACTAACTAACAGTTTAACTAACTGGCTACTAAACATATCCATTCTTGGTCAATATAGCTATGTTAGAGCATAAACGTGTCTTGGTCACTCACAGACCTTTAATTTCCTACTACTGAGTTACTGAGCTTCCTGCACAAACATTCTATCAATCCCAGTCCCAGTTTTAGCAGCACTCTGACACATCCCACGTATCAGCCACACCTGTCACGTTGTTGACTAAGTCCTATTTATACTCTATAGTTTGTTGCCCATGTCTTTTAATAGTATTCCAACTGCATTGTATATCATTGCTCCTTGTGTTTATCATTTTTTGATGTATGAAAATAATGAATGTATCTCTTGACATTACCAACCTGTGTAATTCTCAGTGCAGCTGTCAACAGTGTTATGCTGGGCTCAGTCCAAACAGAGGATATCAAATATCTCTAGATCTTGTTCACGATTGATGGAATAAGAGAGCATGAGCAGTTCTGCAGCCATTGTACCAGTCTTTGGTGGTGAAGCAAGAGCTTAGTTCTTGGACAGAGCTCTCTGTTTTCGTCACCTCACCTATGGTCATGAGCTTTGGGTAATGACTGAAAGTTTAAGGTTAAGCCAAAATAAGGTTCCTATGCAAAGTTCCTGGGGTTAGTTTCTGTAACAGGGTGACTATCCTCCAGGGGAGCCTCTGAGGATAGTCCCTACTCCTTTGATTTGAGAGGAGCCAAATCACAGGGATGTCCTCTGGTCAGTCCTGCTAGATCTGTTCTAGGCACATCCTTCTGGAAGAGATCCCAGAACAGACCTATGACCCACTGGAGAGATTATATTGTACAGTTGTCTTGGGAATTTCTTGGGATCCCCCAGGACATGCTGGGATCTGTAGCCAGGGATAGAGAATCTGAACTGACCATCTTGGCCTCTTGCCACCATGACCCTGACTAGGAAATGCAGAAGGAAACACTGATGATGCTACATCTTGGCAGGACTTTTAACATCATGAGCCTATGAAAAGATTGACTTATCTCTGGCTAATGTTTGGCCAATTAACATTATACTGTACCTATCAAAGAAAAGCTTACATATTGCAAGTTCAATGAGGAATATATAAATATATTGCATTTATTGACTTCCAATACATGATCAGCACTCGTGCTTTTAATCTTCTAATCTTGGCCTCAAGTCATCATGTTTAGGAATTAGTGACTAATATTGACTGCTGGCTGACTAGTAGATACATAATTGCCTGAGTGATGTATGTAATTAATCGGAGTACGCAAGAACCGGCCTGGAGCTACTGACAAGCAGAGGTCAAGCACTATATATAAATAGACAAACAGAGAACTGTATAACTGCTGTATAACTGTAGCAATAATCAGAACAGTTCAAACTACAAACAATGCTTCTATGATGTCAGTTAGATAAAAAAAATATACAAAAATACATAGGATTAGAAAATTAGTAAACAAAGGAACAAATTATAAAGCACTAGTAATAATGTATAATTATATATGTGCAAGATTGCAAGCAATTGCAATACTATCTTCACGTGGTGCACTTTAGAGTCACCAATTAACCTAACACACAGGTCTTTGAATTGTGGGAGGAAACTGGAGTACCCCGAGTAAACCCACGTGGACCAACATGCAGACTCCACACAGAAAGGACCCAGACCTCTCCACCTGGGATTGAACCCAGAACCTTCTCGCTGTGTGGTAACAGTTCTACCCACCAAACAACCATGCCAACCAGCAGGGAATCAGTACTACTCAAACAGTGATGTTACTCATTAAAAGGTCATTGAGGGTGTTTAGTTCCTTTGTGTATCCATATGTATAATGTAAAACAGCTGTGGTGTAGTGGTTAAGGTATTGTACCAATTGCCCTTAACCCCCAATTGCCCTTATTGTATCTTAAAAGATTTGTAAATTGCTTTGAAGAGGGGCATCTACTGAATGTTGTAAATGTATCAGTCTATTACTGAAGGTACATAGGTACAGCAGCATGCAGAGATTTGAAGATATTGTTCAGTATAGCTATCCAAATAGACATAGGACTGTTGAAACAGGCTAGTGACATTAGAGGTTAATTATACAGTGGTGCTTGAAAGTTTGTGAACCCTTTAGAATTTTCTATGTTATATATAATTTTCTATATTTCTATATTTTCTGCATAAATATGGCCTAAAACATCATCAGATTTTCACACAAGTTCTAAAAGTAGATAAAGAGAACCCAGGTAAACAAATGAGACAAAAATGTTATACTTGGTCATTTATTTATTGAGGAAAATGATAGAATACTACATATTAGTGAGTGGCAAAAGTAAATGTGAACCTTTGCTTTCAGTATCTGGTGTGACCCCCCTGTGCAGCAATAACTGCAACTAAACGTTTTCCTGTAACTGTTGATCAGTCCTGCACATCGGCTTGAAGGAATTTTAGCCCATTCCTCCGTAAAAACAGCTTCAGCTCTGGGATGTTGGTGGGTTTCCTCACATTAACTGCTCACTTCAGGTCCTTCCACAACATTTCGATTGGATTAAGGTCAGGACTTTGACTTGGCCGTTCCAAAACATTAACTTTATTCTTCTTTAACCATTCTATGGTAGAACGACTTGTGTGCTTAGGGGCGTTGTCTTGCTGCATGACCCACCTTCTCTTGAGATTCAGTTCATGGACAGATGTCCTGACAATTTTCTTTAGAATTCTCTGATATAATTCAGAATTCATTGTTCCATCAATGATGGCAAGCCATCCTGGCCCAGATGCAGCAAAACTGGCCCAAACCATGATACTACCACCACCATGTTTCACAGACTTCAGCTGTTTCTGGAATGCTGGAATGCAGTGTTTTCCTTTTTCCAAACATAACGCTTTTATTTTAAACCGAAAAAGTTCTATTTTGGTCTCATACGTTTACAAACCATTCTTCCTATAGCCTTCTGGCTTGTTCACGTGATCTTTAGCAAACTGCAGACGAGCAGCAATGTTCTATTTGGAGAGCAGTGGCTTTCTCCTTGCAACCCTGCCATGCACACCATTGTTGTTCAGTGTTCTTCTGATGGTGAACTCATGAAGATTAACATTAGCCAATGTGAGAGAGGCCTTTAGTTGCTTAGAAGTTACCCTGGAGTCTTTTGTGACCTTTCAACTATTACACGCCTTGCTCTTGGAGTGATGTTTGTTGGTCGACTCCTCCTGGGGAGGGTAACAATGGTCCTGAATTTCCTGCATTTGTACACAATATGTCTGCCTGTTGATTTGTGGAGTCCAAACTGTTTAGAGATAGTTTTGTAACCTTTTCCAGCCTGATCAACAACTCTTTTTCTGAGGTCCTCAGAAATCTCCTTTGTTCGTGCCATGATACACTTCCACAAACGTGTTGGGAAGATCAGACTTTTATAGATCAGTGTTCTTTAAATAAAACAGGGTGCCCACTCAAACCTGATTGTCATCTCATTAATTGAAAACACCTGACTCTAATTTCACCTTCAAATTAATTGCTAATCCTAGAGGTTTGCATACTTTTCCTCAATAAATTAATGACCAAGTATAATATTTTTTTCTCTTTTGTTTGATTGGGTTCTCTTTATCTACTTCTAGGACTTTTGTAAAAATCTGATGATGTTTTAGATCATATTTATGCAGAAATATAGAAAATTCTAAAGGGTTCACAAACTTTCAAGCACCATTGTGTTATTGATATAATGATTCACATTTTGGGGATGTTAATTTTTCATACACATTAACAGATGTCGTGATGATCTCTGTATGACTACAACTCTACTACTTGACCCCCACCCCTCCATCATTACCAGTTCCATATTTCAAATATCACTACTGATGGCTTGTAAGGTATCTGTTGACAACATAATCCAAATCAGTTCCCTCCCTTAACTCACTCTCTCTCTCTCAGTGGAAAAACTATATCCTACATGGGCAGAAGGAATAACAATCTGTCACCACTTTAATCTTAATGCAATGTATTCCCTTCCATTCCAGAATCAGCACTTGTAATTGACTGAACTGATCTGCCTCCCAGCAAAAACATCATAGATGGTGTCACTGTCTATCCGACCACATGGCAATGAAACGGTGTGATTTTATGACAGCAACCTTAATTTTTCTAACCACATCACGTCAACCACAAGAACTTGCAGATTTCTTCTGCACAACATCAGAAGAATATGTCTTTTCTGTCCAGAGAAGATGCTCTGATCCTCATATAGGCTCTCATCATTTCCAGGCTTGATTACTGTAATGTTTTGCTTGCTGGTTGGCCCTCATGTTCTGTTCAGTTGTTCCGCTACAGAGCATTCAGAATGCTGCAGCCTGTCTGTTTCACAACCTGCTAAAGGTTTCTCATGTCAATGTCAAATTTATTTATATAGCACTGTTTACAACAGAACCTTGTGTCAAAGCGGCTTTACAAATATCTGAGACCAAAGCCCCAACTCGGCAAGACTGGAGTGACAGAGGCAAGGAAAAAATAGGATGAGGAAGAAGTTTTAATAATTTAAAACCTTCAAATGCACTCATAATAACAGTTTAAGTTTAAGGGGAGTTAGGGTCCTTAGATTTGGTTGTGTAGAGGTCCAAGGGCTGAAATTTGTGCCAGAAGAACAGTTCGGAGAGAAAACAGGAGTGGGGAACCAATATCTACATCTGTGGCTCTCAGATTTTCTATGACCACTGAAGGAAGAAAAATAAACTTGGCACACTCTGCACAGGAAACAAGCACTACATAAACCATATTAATAAGAACGATGAATGAATGATAAGATATTCTGGTATTTAGCATTATTTGTTATGATGTAATCATGGTTGAAGATAACTTCTCAAATGATTTCTATGGCAGGCCCATAAACTTTTTAATTATCTTATATTGTTGATTAGAAGTGTAAACATAGGCTGTAACATTAAAAAGCAAGGGAAAAGAATACTGCAAAGCAAAGCTGAGATTAAGAGATTCTTAATTAGCTACAAATGCTATTACTATACTGTTATTGTTAGTCCAATAGACTTTTTAGTGATCTTATATTACTGACTAAAAGCATAAATAGGGTACACCAGTAATACATAAAGGGTAAAAATAATTTACAGCAAAGCTGAGGTTAGGAAATTCTTGATTAACTAACAGCTACAAACATACAGTGGGGCAAAGAAGTATTTAGTCCAGCCCTTTGGTCTTGGCCATGGTTGAGTTTGGAGTCTGACTGTTTGAGGCTGTGGACAGGTGTCTTTTATACAGATAACGAGGTCAAACAGGAACCATACAGGTAATGAGTGGAGGACTGAAGAGCTTCTTAAAGAAGTTGTTACAGGTCTGTGAGAGCCAAAAATCTTGCTTGTTTGTGGGTGACCAAATACTTATTTTCCACCATTATTTACAATTAAATTCTTTACAAATCCTACAATGTGATTTCCTGGATTTGTTTTCTAATTTCATCTCTCATAGTGTAGTGTACCTATGATGAAAATTACAGATCTCTCTCATCAGTGGGCTGACTAAATACTTTTTTTGCCCTACTGTACATGTCGAGTCATGTCGCGCATCTACTGACATCACTCTTGTCTGTAAATTTAGGATAATGTCCTTTGTAATTTGTTATTACATGTGATGTAAAACCTATCAAACTCTTGACAGTCTCTGACTAGCATTTAGTTTTATGGTCTTATTATTAATGTACGGTATATTTATAGACAATTTGAGTACTTGCTTCAAGGCACCTTCAGCTGTTTGCAAGTTTTGTAAGTTTCTTTGAATAATTCACTAAATGTAAATGTAATTCTAATCTGCCATGTAACGACTTTAATTTGGCCCTGAAGCCTCTTGTTATGGAATTAGAGAACAACTGTTCGCAGTGTAGCAGATATTTAATTGCCTGAGTGAGCTTGATGCGAGCTGAGATTAATTTTGAGTGTATTATTATAATGATATCATGGGAAAAAGTAGCCTGACAGATCAGGTCAGTGACCTCAGCATACTTAATGAAAGTGTATCATTTCACACAAAATGGCCACCCGCCACATTTGAATAGAAATCACAATTTACATACAGTGGGGCAAAAAAAAGTATTTAGTCAGCCACTGATTGTGCAAGTTCTTCTACTTAGAAAGATGAGAGAGGTCTGTAATTTTCATCATAGGTGCACTTCAACTATGAGAGACAAAATAAGAAAAAAAATCCAGGAAATCACATTGTAGGATTTTTAAAGAACTTAATTTTAAATCATGGTAAAAAAGTATTTGGTCACCCACAAACAAGGAGGACAGAAGAGCTTCTTAAATAAGTTGTTACAGGTCTGTGAGAGACAGAACTCTTGCTTGTTTTGGGTGGCCAAATACTTCTTTTCCACCATGATTTATAATTAAATTCTTTAAAAATCCTACAATGTGATTTCCTGGATTTTTTTCTCATTTTGTCTCTCATAGTTGAAGTGTACCTATGATGAACATTACAGACCTCTCTCATCCTTCTAAGCAGGAGAACTTGCACAATCAGTGACTGACTAAATACTTTTTTGCCCCACTGTATAGGATGACCTGTGCGAAGGCACTGTGTATGTAGTTGGTAACACAGACGATTGCTTTGACTACACAGGAATCTTTTCTCCCCCTTCAATTTCATTAAAATGCAGCAATACAACTTTTACCAATGTATTTATTGTCAGATAACATGCTGTTCATTCATTAAACTTAAACTCCTTCTGCTGCACAACACAGCATGCTACATCTTCTTTGAAGTCCCTGACACGCAGCTAATTGACACTCAGTAAAGCCAGTGTTTCTCTGGATGTCCGTGGTATATTTGTGTAGTTGCTGTTCTGAAGCTATGCCTGCACACATGGACTTTATTGGCAGCAAATGAAGTACAGATAGTGTATTTTGGACAGAAAATTTTAAAAATAAATAAAAAATGGACAGTGGGCACAGCTATAGATGCACAGCTTCTTTATGATGATTGTTTGACCTCTCCAAAAGGTGGAACTTCATAACTACCTGTCAATCAATAATTTGGAAATCAGGAATAAGACTGCCTTCTCAATTTTCAGTTCAATTCATGACAGTTAAACTAATTTTTATTTACAATTTTCAAGCATAAAAAGCAAGAAGTGTTATGAATGTAAAACAGATTTGTCTTAGGCAACACAACTAACTGCAGTTTGTGGGTGGACAGAAGATGCAGAGCTGGGAAGGTCCCGGAGTGAGGGGACCTTCCTCTTTTCTTTTTACATATTATACATATTGAATGCTTATCAGAGAGTGATTGTGTGCTTATATACGCATGTTTGCTTATATAGCACATCCTGGGCCTCATTCATGAAACACGAGCAGAACAAATTTGCACGTAAATCATATGTAAAACACTTTTTTCTTTCAAATGTTGGTAGTCCCAAAATATTAGTAACACGTTAGTCCTGACCACGCTTAAAGTGTGTGTAACGTCCAAAAGACACCAAATGTGTCATTAGACATGATTGCACTTTAATTCAAGTGTTAACTAAAGAATTATATAACACAAAAAACACTCCATTTCCTAATACAGCCTCTTATTCAGAGAAACTTGGACGTTTCTGAAATGGTGTGTCCTCTACTCAAGCGAAACACAAACACACACCTCACCACCCGGACCAGCATTACACATTTTAATTTAACTGTGTTGGACTTTTTATTGCTTTGCATAATTCTCTGAGTGTGTTATTTATTTCAGACAAAGAATCATTTATCCACATTGCGTTGGTAGTGTGGGAGGAAGATGCCGCTTGTGGCGGGTTGCCTGTGAAATAAAATTAAGAAATAATGTCAAAAAAGTATGAATGACTGGTTCAATTAAATCCAAGTCAAGCAACAGAATTTATTTTCTGTTTCTGTATGCAAATCATGCTTTTTCTAATTTACAAACAATTACTAAAATCAGTCTAGTATAAGTCACTTTTTCAGCATACATGTATATAGGAATATTTTTTGCAGCGATGATCTACTCAGCATGAACATTTTGGCTACACAAGGTGAAAATGGCACAAAACCTTTATGGTCATCTTTGCATCAGATTAAACTAGAACTAGAGAATAGGTTACCTGACAAAGAGGTTTCAACAGTAATGGTGCCAATTTGTTTGTCTGCAACAGACAGGCTTGATGACGGACACGTTTTTTTGTTTTGTTTCAAGCATAATGTCGAACCATTTCCTCTTGACCTCCTTGACTGTTCTGGTAAACAAGCAAACTGTATTTATATCACACGAGATTTGTTGCCATTCCGCTTTTCTGAGGACTGGAAACACCACTGTCGACTGTCGAAAATAACGTGTCGGTTTGAATGTGCTTTATTCAATAAAAAGTCAATTCCCACATTATAATAGTTTTTTTCTTTTGCTTTCTTCTGAGACATTTTGGAGGATTTTTGCTCTGGTTGCTCAGTCCAGAGGCTTTGTTATATGGTGATCATTTGCTATTTGTGGGTGTGGATTATAGTAATTGTATATGAACATACAACCGATTTGTGACCGATTGGTATTCATTAACATATAGACGTTCAAAACTAACAAATCTGGTGTTTAGGCAGTGTTTGTTAATCTTGCAGAAAGTTTTCAGGAAAAATCCATTTTACTCATAAATTACACACAGTTTTGATGAAGATCTCAAGAATGATGCCTCCTAAATGGGATTCAATCCTGAGATCTCAGATTAATGTCATAGGAGAAATGTATTCCACTCATACACACAATACATCAGATGATTCCACTCCACCATTTGTACCACTCAGGGTCTTGAATGACAGACAGCAAACACACCTGAATAGCGAGGCAAGAGAAACTTGAGTCCCAAAATGGAAGCTGGAAAGAATAAGGCACTCAAGGTACAACAGCTTCAAAGATAGGAAAACGACCAAACAAACAACAAACTAAGGATGAGATAATCCGTGATCTTAACGATAAAATTACCGGTAGTTACATCCTTATTCCTTAACCTTCTCCTAAAGTCTCAGACTTTGCCGTTTACTTACTTTATCTCCATTCTGAGTTTATTCTCAAGTCCCTCTCCTGAGTTTGTCTCTTAAATAAGAAGATTCTTAAATATAACATGTTCTTACTGTGGGGATTTCTGCATATGTTACAGCTGTGGGAATACAGATGAAGCTGGAGTTTTTTCAGAGAAAGTTCTGGACGGCCAGCAGGCAGGTAAGCTTTCTCGTCTCTCTTATGCAAACACTCACAATGTTTAAGTATAATGAGTGTGTTTTCTTCCCAGTGTGCTTTATAGCACATTTGCTTTGAAAGCAGTTTTCAGCAGTGTAAGGTGGACTACATGAATTTTGGACTCTAAGAGCTGCTCTGTGGCTTATTTAAACATGTGGTTAAACAGAATGCCAGAAAGCTAAAGGTGCTTGCAATCACAGATGCTGCTAAAAATTAACACTACAAAATTGTTTATATGGTTATGTTCAGTGACGTTATAAAGGGTTAGCAGTTCAAGTCCACGGTCCAAATGTCACTGCCATGAGAACACACATGATATCAGCCATCGAATTAACAATTCGATATATGTATCTTTGTATATTTACATTCATTTATATGAATATGCATTTTTATATTTGTATATGAATAGCACTGTTTTGCCAGTTAATGACCTATGTGGCTGGCAAGAAGGTCCTGGGTTCAATCCCAGGGTGGAGCAGCCTGGGTCCTTTCTGTGTGGAGTCTGCATGTCTTCCCCGTGTCCATATGGGTTTACTCTGGGTACTCTGCTTTCCTCCCAAAGACATGCATTAGGTTAATTGATTACACTAAATTGGCATTGACTTGAGTGTATATGTATGTGACTAGTCTTGATGTAACCTTGTGGGTGTCACTGGGATGGCCACTAATGCTGATAGCAACATTAAATAAACCCAGTAAACAAACAATAAAAAACTATGACATGTAAGTTTACAGACTAACATTATTAAAAGGTTAAACTTGAAAGGTACTCATGAACCAACCAATTAAAATATACAGAAATCCATTTGTTAGTGATTTACAGGATTAGTAGTTGGGGTTTTAAGTTTTTACGCTGGTACACTCTGAAAATCCACATCAAATAAATCACTGTTTGCATTTCCCATTGTAGTGCACTGCTCTGGATGGGAAGTGTTCCATAAGCTGCGACAATGATGTAAGTGTGCATAGCAACTGTCTTGTTTTTATTAGTCTAGCCCATATGGAATTAGATTTCAAAAACTATTTTTTATTTGCCATTATTATATTGTAATATTGTCTTATCGTATTGTAGTGGTATTTTGTGCACCTTTTAAAAACCTTACTGACGATTTCAATTTTCGTGTCCTCTGTCATTGTTGTTACATTGTTTTGTCCCCAGAATGCAATATTAAATATTAAATATTATACTGACATTGTTGTTGTTGTTGTTGACTAATTTTCCTTTCCTTTCCTTTTCTTTTTCTCTCCAGGATATAAACTGCTACCTCATAGACAACAATGGTTTTATCCTAGTGGCTGAGGACTCATCTTTGGTAGGACCTTTACAGTATTATATCATCATTTCAAATAAAAACAAATGTTATTTATTGTTTATATCAGTATTTCCAGGATTTTAGTAGGCAGAAGTTTACATAACAACCTTTGTGAAATCCACACATTGTGGAAGAATTTGAGCAACCCTGGTCAAATTATGTTCTTGATTGTCCTAATGATATTTTAATATGAAAAAATGTCTCTGAAGTTAATTGAACCATTAATTGTTTTTCTATCTTCTTATTTGTTTTCCATGTTTTAAATTCCTTGCGTTAAAAGAGTCAGATCTAAGTTTATTTCCTGCTGAGGTAACGTAATTTGAGCAGGGATGTCAAAGCTTCTGTAGAAGACAGTCTTTCATGGGATAAGTATAATGGATTAATATAATATATTATACTATATTATAAATTAAAGTGCAGGCCTCCCACCTCCAATTAAAGTTTGAGTCCATTGGACCAGCTATATTTATGAATAGAGAACTCAGTATTAATAGCACCTAAATTGAAGAGTATTGTTCCCATATTGTTGGAACCCCTTCAGTCAATTTTACACAACTACAATGTCATTGAGTATGATTAAGTTTCTTAAATTCAACAGTAATAATAATTAGTATAGCAAGGTTTTGTCTATTCATGTTTGGGGCAGTTTGGTGGTGCAAGTGGTTGCCTCACAGCTCCTGAGATGTCCGGTTCAATCCTGGCTCTGGACACCATCTCTTTGGAGCCTGCCTGTTTTCCCCATGTCTGTCCCACATTCCAAAGACATGCTTTAAGTTAATTCTGGCCTCTCAAAATTGCCCCAGTGTGAGTGTGTTTGATAAGTGCAGTTGTAACCTTGCTGCTGTCACAGATGATGACATCTAACAAATCTATTCATAATTCCATTTGAAATGTATTATGAATACACTTATTAAAAAGTATCTTGTTTTAGTATTTTGCTGCACAATGCAAAGCTTCACATCAGAGAGTCTGTGACTCACTGCTTTCATTTCTATATATAGTCAGATGAACCCTTCTCTCGTTATGTAATCATTTTACACAACTCATGTTATTCATGTTTTTTTTTTCTTTTTCTTTGAATATGTATCACATGAACTCTTGCTCTCCTTGTCATACATACAACCACATACAGCACACACATTTATGCCCCGACTCTGTGTACACGTGTCGCTAAAAATCTCATTATCCATCTGATCTCTCATCTCTTTTTTCTCTCTTTCAACCTTTTATTTTCTCACTTTCTTTCAGACTGGTTTGTTCTTTGGAGAGGCAGAAGGAGCAGTTATGAGTAAGCTACTCTCGATGGGTTCTTTTAAAAGGTAACACAATTACTATTATTATTATTATTATTAGTAGTAGTAGTAGTAGTATAAGTAATAGTATTACTAGTATTTCACAAGCTGTTTGACACTTGCCCATATCCAGCTATGAGGTCCAGACTTCAGTAATTTCTTAGAGCTAAAAATAATATTTAAAGCCCAACTGGATATAAAATTGGTTGAAAACTTCTCCAAGGAGACGAGTGGCTGCTTAATTCAGCTTAGACTTGGTATTTACTGTCCACTTTGTGTGAGAGTTGCCATTGCATCATCAGTACTTGCAGTGAGAGCATTTGGAATTTATATACATTGGCAGCAGCACTGCAGCAGGTGGCTTGTATGTGAAGTGGCATTGCAGTCAGCATACTATTCAATAAAACAAAGCAATGATCCTTATGAAAAAGAAACATTCAAAACAAGTAACCTGGTACAGAAATGTTAAGTGTCCGTACTCTGGCCATGATGAAGGCTAATGTATTTGTTTCATAATAGCACATAAGCTAACATTTCACACAGTTTTACTGATAAAAAAACAGCTTATATATGAAACATTTCAAAACCAAATTTGGAAATAAACATAACTGTATAAAGACATTAGTATGTAATGCTGATACACACACTAACATACGTGTGTGTATCATATATATATATACACATACATACATATATGAATGATATATATATATATCTTGTAGTACACGTGTACACAGAGACAAACCTACATAAATATTTCCTTTCTTGTAACACAATCAGACATCTAGAGAATAGGGCTTTTTGTGGTGTGCAGTGGGCTGGGAATGGCCGCAAGCAATGGGCAGTGACATGATTAACTATGATTAAGTGCGGAATGCGAGGAGGAGGAGGAAGAGGAGGCTGATGTTACAAGTCTTTCCATGTGCAGCACTATTCTCACGTGTGCCATTGTCATCTTCCTAATACACTTACCAAATACACATACAAGCACAAACTCATTCAGACTATATATTACAATCCTAAGAGGAATAATGCAATACATACAGCCAATCCTAACCTTAACCTTTGGACCCAAAAGGAAATAGTTTGGATCTTTTATCGCAAATGTTTTTGGAAACAATGTTCTTTGTGAGGACGATAAAGGGATATGGGGATGAGGAAGTATAGTATTTGGTAATAATAATAATAATAATTATAATAATAATGAGAAGAAGAACAGAACAAGAGCAAGAAGAACAGAAAGAATTAGTACAGCACCATAAACAACAACAACTAGCATTCTCGTGGCAGGTGGTGATCTGGGTTTGAGTCTTGTGGTGGTGTCTTCTGGCCAGTTTGAGTGTCACAGAAGCACATCGTTTTCAGTGTTTGAGGAAGGAGAGGTTGGATGGATGTGATGCCTCGTACAGAGTACCCGAACCCCTGCGCCCTGTGAATTCTGGGATAGGCTCCATACCCCTCCACTGTCAGAACTTTTTTTTTTTTTGCATTTAATTTTTTATGTTGCCCATGGAGAACAAAAGCATAAGCATGCCCTGGACAGGAAGCCAATCCAGTGCAGGGTCACTTATTTGTTATAATGCATTATGCATTATGCATTATATTATATTAAGTGAAATTACGCCTCAAAAACAGTATACTACCAAAGGCAAAAATTTTGGTATCACTTTGTTGTTTACCCAGTTTTTTTCTTCTTAGCAAATAAACATTACAGACATTACAATTTTTTTGTTTAATAGCTGAACATCCTGGCTTCCTCAACAATGTAATTTATTTTAATTAATGGCATATTTTTCCAGCTCAAGTAGAATGAAAAAATGTGGAATCACTCAATGTTGAGGAAAACATGATGGAATCATCAACCAGAACATCAGAATTAGTACTATTGCTTCTCCCCAGATTTGAATTCTTTGAGATATGAACTTCACTAATGAAAACATTATTCTACAGCAAGCTCATTCCAACTTTCTCAAATAGGGGTTGACAAACCATCTTTGTGGAATGGAACCTTGTCATGGACCAATCTTTGACATTTCCAGCATCAGTCTTAACTATTTCTTTATCTTTTAATTTTCTTTCCTTTCTTGTGTTTCTGTTTTCTGCGCTCTCTCCGAGTTTTATCATTTTCTCTTTAAATCTGGCTTTTCACACTTATTAATATGTTCTTCCTCTAAGCCCTTGCTTTCTCTTTTATTCCCACAGCTTTTTCAGCTGTTCTTTTAACTTAAGCCATACTTATTTCTCTTTGCCACTTTTCACTTCAACTACTACTTTTCTTTCTTTTAATCTGAGTTTACTCTATTTTTAACTTTTCTGTTTTACTCTGTTATTATATTGTTCTTTTGTTTTCCTTTTTCCTTTGTCTGTCTCTTTCACAGACTCACAAACAATCAAAGCATTTACTGGCAGCATCTCATGTAAAGAAACCACGCTAACGATGGCCACTTTAAATAGCACACCAACCAGGTGCAACTGGTAAAGACTAAATACAGAATTTTAATGCTGAGTGAGCTAACCCACATGACTGTGCTGTGGATTCTGGGCAATGTAGTTCACCAGCATGAGACTGGACACTGGAACATGACCAACATGACACTGGAAAAATGTAGGCTTCTTCGGTATTCAATAGGAGAAGCCAGCACAGCAACATGCCTGTCTGCTGCCCCCAGCATTGGCAGTGCCACTATGTCACATCTGACATTACCAACATCTTTTGCCACACTCCATGTTCAACTGACTACTCTCTTGTGTGGGTCTGTAATCTAACTTGCATCTTTAGACTTGTCCTGGTATTTGATTTAGAAATGCACATTACAAGTTTCTTCAACAGTGAGAGTGATTCCAGAATTGTTTCCTGTACTTCATTGGGACAAAATATGCCATTCATTAAAATTATTGTATATAATTTGTTTGACATATGCTTTACAAAAACCAGAATATTATGCTATTAAACAAAAATTGATTATTCCCATAAATATGATTTGTTTATTTGCTATGAAGAAATAAAACTGGGTGAACATCTAGGTATGGTGATTCCATAATTAATGCCATGGGTAGTTTGTGGAACTACACAATTTAACAGAATTTCATTAATTGTAAGACAGTAATAAAAACTTACATAAAAGGGTGGTTTTAAAAACCCAAATGATTCATAATTATTTACTTAGTACTTTGTGAAACCATTTCGAGGATAGTAGTTTGTGAAACCATTTCCAGGAAGTGTGGAGGAGTCTCCCCTATAATGCTTGATAAGCCTGGAAAATACAGAGCAAAGAATCTCAGACACCTCTCAATACAGAAACTTTCCAGATACTCCAAACCCATCGTGAGTGTTTGTTGGCAAATAGCTCTATTTTTGTCTCGTCTAACCATATAACCATGGTCTGGTCAACGTTTTAGTAGTATCTAGTGAACTCCACGGGATTACTTTTGCGGTTACATTAAAAAAAAGTGTTTTGTCTTCCAAATAGTTTTTGGCATAAAGGTGTTGTCTAATTATACGTTTGGAGTGTTGGAAACCCCATGAGTGATCCTTGGAGAAATCTCTGAATTTCTACCATCTAGGTAGGTTCATTACCGCTGTGTTTTGGTTTTAAATGTTTTAATTGTTACTCTAATAGAAGATATGGCAATTTGCAGGCATGTAGGCATTTGTGAAGGCTATTGCCTGATTTATGAATGACTTTTATGATGTTAGTAAAAATTTATGATTATATTAGTAAAAATATAACTTGGACTCGTGATGGCATGGAGATGAATGAACCCAGTGAAGTCATTTTTAACCATTTTCGAAATCATTTCTGTAAGCACCTATAATTTTGAGCAGTGATTTACAGTATATAAATAGGGGAGATACATACAGTGGGGCAAAAAAGTATTTAGTCAGCCACTGATTGTGCATGTTCTCCTACTTAGAAAGATGAGAGAGGTCTTTAATTCATCATAGGTACACTTCAGAGACAAAATGCGAAAAAAAATCCAGGAAATCACATTGTAGGAATTTTTAAAGAATTTAATTGTACATCATGGTGGAAAATAAGTATTTGGTCCACCCACAAACAAAGCAATATTTCTGGCTCTCACAGACCTGTAACAACTTCTTTAAGAAGCTCTTTCTGTCCTCCACTCGTTACCTGTATTAATGGTACCTGTTTGACCTCGTTATCTGTATAAAAGTCACCTGTCCACAGCCTCAAACCAGTCAGACTCCAAACTCAACCATGTCCAAGACCAAAGAGCTGTTTGAAGGACACCAGGAAGAAAATTGTAGACCTGCACCAGGCTGGGAAGAGTGAATCTCCCATGTTGGTGTGAAATAAAATCAACTGTGGGAGCAATTGTAAGACAAAATACAAGACCATTGATAATATCCCTCGATCTGGGGCTCCACGTAACATCTCATCCGTGGGGTCAAAATGTTCATGATAACGGTGAGCAAATATCCCAGAAACTACATGGAGGGACCCTGATGAATGACCTGCAAAAGAGGTGGGACCAAAGTAAATAGGCCTACCATCAGTAAACACACTACGCCGAGAGGGACTCCGATCCAGACGTCTCCCCCTGCTTTAAGCCCAGTAGTACATGTCCCAGACACGTCTGAAGGAAGTTTGCTAGAGAGAGGCATATGGATGATCCAGAGGAGGATTGGGAGAAATATCATGTGTCATATTGAAACCAAAAAAATAGAACTTTTGGGTTTTTAAGGTAAAAAACTCAACTGGAGGGGAAAAGGATGCTTACTGCCATACTGTAGTCCGATCCAGGCGTCTCCCCTGCTTAAGCCAGTACATGTCCAAGCCCATCTGAAGTTTGTCAGAGAGCATATGGATGATCCAGAGGGAGGATTGGGAGAATATCATGTGGTCAGATGAAAAAAACAAAATAGAACTTTTGGGGTAAATCCTCAACTCGTCATGTTTAGAGGAAAAAGAATGCTGAGCCACATCCCAAGAACACCATACCTACTGTGAAGCATGGGGGTGGAAACATCATGCTTTTTTAGGGGCTGTTTTTCTGCAGAGGGGACAGGATGACTGAACCGTGTTAAAGGAAGAATGAACGGGGCCATGTATCGTGAGATTTTAAGCCAAAACCTCCTTCCATCAGTGAGAGCATTGAAGATTGGAACGTGGCTGGGTCTTCCCAGCATGACAATGATCCCACACCGCTCAGGCAATGAAGGAGTGGCTCCGTAAAAAAACATTTCAAGGTCCTGGAGTGGCCTAGCCAGTCTCCAGACCTCAGCCCGATAGAAAATTTGTGGAGGGAGTTTGAAAGTTCGTTTTGCCCCAGCGATAGCCCGAAAACATCACTGCTCTAGAGGAGATCTGCATGGAAGAATGGGCCAAAATACCAGCTACAGTGTATGCAAACCTGGTGAAGACTTACAGGAAACGTTTGGACCTCTGTCAGTATTGAGTTGAACCAAATTTATTGACCAAATACTTATTTTCCACCATGATTTACAATTAAATTCTTTAAAAATCCTACAATGTGATTTCCTGTGTTTTTTTTTCTTATTTTGTCTCTCATAGTTGAAGTGTACCTATTATGAAAATTACAGACCTCTCACATCTTTCAAAGTCGGAGAACTTGCAGAATCAATGGCTGACTAAATACTTTTTTGCCCCACTGTATCCTATTCATAATGCTTCCCTGTCCACCAGTACAAACATTATTCACTAATTATCTATTCAACTATGTTAAAAATTACTGACCTCTCTCATTTTTCCAAGTAGGAGAACTTGCTCAATCAGTGACTGACTAAAAAATTTTTGCCAAACTCTTCTCTTGGCTCAAACTCTCCTCTCTCTCTCTCTCTCCGCTCTCTCTCTCTCTCTCTCTCCTCTCTCTCTCTCTCTCTCGCTCTATCTATATATATATATATAGTTATTTTGTGTTGTTTAAGTGTTCCCCTTAATTTTTTGAGCAGTATCCAAATATATATACGTGTGTGTATATATATATATATAGAGATATCTCTCTCTCTCTCTCTCTCTCTCTCTATATATATATATATATAGTTATTTTGTGTTGTTTAAGTGTTCCCTTAATTTTTTTGAGCAGTATGCAAATATATATACGTGTGTATATATATATATATATATATATATATATATATATATATATATATATATATATATATATATATATACGTGTATATATATATATTTATATATACGTGTATATATATATATATATATATATATATATATACACATCTGAGATATCTACATCCATAGATTCAGAGGGCCGCCTGTTGCAAGCCTCACAGCTCCAAAGCTCCCAGGGAGTTTGCATGTCCTCACTGTGTCCGTGTGGGTTTTCTTTGGGTGCTCCGTTTATTGCCTTCCACATTCCAATGATACTGAATACCTCCGGCATGGGTGTGTATAACGAGTACACTAGTAACCTTGCTGCTGTCATGAAAATAGCCACTGATGCTGATGTGATGTTAAATAAAAATATAAATACATAAACATGTACAGGTATATAAAATTTGAAAACAAGGCAAAGACCATAGTTGATGTAACAGTTAGAACACATCCCTGGCACTTAATAACTTTATAGAAATTGTTTTTAGAAATGTCTACCACAAGGCTCAGAGCATGCCTAAAGATGAGTGAGGCTGCTAATCCCATCAGTTCTGAGGGATTATCCATAATCTCCTGTGCACGCTATGTCATGGTTGTGCGTCTCCGGTTTTGGTTGCATTAGGTCGGAACCTGTCCTTGGGCTATGTGTGCAGCAGTGTCAAACACCAGTTGCAGCTCAGACAGTGCTCACACACAAGTTCACACGCACACTCACACAGACTGAATCCCTTAAAGCTCACCAAATCCCCTCCACACACTTGCCCTGACAGTCATACATTCATGCAGAACCACAAACTCCCAGAAATGCAGACTCGCATATTGAACAAAGAGACACATACTCCTGAGCAAGTGACGTTAACGCAGACATCCCACCCTTTCCTAGCCTGAAGGCCCAATTATTAGAGGATATTCTCCTTCTCTGTGTGCAACCTCCTTTATTACACATACACACTGCACACTATTTCCTTATCCGCCTGACTTTTCCATCATCACCTCTCATGCTGTGTTATCAACATCATTGTGGGAAGGGAATCAAGTCTAGACATCTCACCTTGAGTCCGCCCTCTTCACACAGTTCACACAAAAGATTCACTGTCTTTTGTCATTGTCAAACCATTTTCTCCTTATAGCTTTCGTGCTAATTGTTGGGTACTCTATAGTTTGTCAGAAAAAACTTGCAGTCAATGGAATAAATACCCATGGCATTCAAACCTGGCTCTTAGTTTATTATTGGGGGTTTTGGTCTTAAAAACTGAAATATATGCTTCATATGTGAGTTTGAGTCATCTTTTCCCATTTTTCTGTGCAGAGTGACTCTGTACGACTACCAGGCCATCTGCAGGATCTACGCAGAGAGCAGTGACAGTTCGTGCAGTTTGTTGGATGTGAGTATAAAAGAGGAACCAACATAATGCATACCAGTGTATACTGTAAACTGCTATTAAGTTGTTATGTCTGTGTGAACGTGCATCACCACCTTCTTTCTTTATTCCCCCATTTTCTCTCTTTTGTTCAGTGCGTTCTCTTTCCCTCACTTTCCATCCCTCTCTGTCTTTCTTGGGTGGTCTGCCCACACAGTGATGAGGGGCAGCCACATCCATGCAGCGGCAAAAACTTGCCTCAGTCTGTGTGTGTATCTGTGTGCGCTAGAATTGCACTCTTCAATCGTAATCACCCGACTGTATTTACTGCATCTCTACATGTGCATCCGACCGCATGCGCCCGACACTTCTTGTGTTGTCTCTTATTGTGTAATTTATGGTTGCCTCTTTCTTACAGCCCTACTTCACCTTCTTTGCGACTGTCAAGTACCTGCTGACTGAGCTTGTCATGTAAGGAATTGATTCAACCAAAACCTCTAATTTGTCAGGTCACTATTGGACTACACATTTCCCAAACAAAAAAATTTGAGCTGGGTAGAGCTTGTGAAGGGACACCTGTGAATTTTTTGAGGTTACTCTTGGGTGGGCTGCAAGTGGTTATTTTAACTGTGTGATTTTGTATGGCTCTAACTGTATGTTGCAAATCACAGTAGAAAACCAAACGAGCAACATACGTTTTGTAGTCATTAATGACAAATATTCATATTTAGTTTCTTTGGTTGAATAAAAAAAAGATAAATCAATACTGTTGGGGGATTTACTTTATTTAAATTAATGTGTAAGATATAGGTCATTGTTTTCAGGTGGTTCCCCTGTTGCACTGATATTTAGTGAAACTGCAGGTTTTCATTTTAGTACATACACCTGCTACACCTCCTTGTACTATAACTGCTTGTAGTCTTTGAACAACTCCTTACTGTCATGTGTGTTCCAAGTTGATGGGGAAGAAAAGCTGTAGTCGGAATGCCTTTTGCAGATAGGATTGAGACTGCCTGGGAGAGATGATATGGTTGGTTGTGCTGTTCCTATAAAACAAAGTCTTAAAACTATCAAATTCAGCATTTACAAGTCCAATTTTTTACTTCTTTTCTTACATGTGATATTGTAAGCAATGCAAAATATTGAATTATGACCTAATACTACATCAAGTTTTAGTCATAAAAGTAGATAAATAGAAGCCAAATAAGACAAAAATATTATTCTTGTTCATTTATTTATATAATGATCTGATATTACATATCTGTGAGGGGCAAAAATATGTGAACTTCTAGGATTAACAGTTAACTGCCAGGACATCTGTCTGTGAACCAAATCTCAAGAGAACGTGGGTCATGGAGCAAGACAGCAACCCTAAGCACACAAGGTGTTCTACCAAAGAATGGTAAAAGAAGAATAAAGTTAATGTTTTGGAATGGCAAAGTCCTGAATAGAAAAGCTGTGGAAGGACTGAATGCGAGCAGTTCATTCAGGAAACCCACCAACATCCCAGAGTTGGAGATGTTATGTATGGAGGAAAGGACTAAAATTCCTACAAACCAATGTACAGGACTGTTCAACAGGTACGAAAAAGGTTAGTTGCAGTTGTGGCTGCACAAGGGGCCACACCAGATACTGGTATAATACTGGGTCATTTTCCTAAATAAATAAAATATTACGTATAATGTTTACATGTACAGCATTTAGCAGATGCCCTTATCCAGAGCCACTTACAGTTGATACAGTCTTACAATCCAAGCAATTGTGGGTTAAGGGCCTTGCTAAAGGACCCAACAGTGGCAGCGGTGGGATTTGAACCCTGGACCTTTTGGTTCATAGTCCAGTACCTTAACCGCTAGGTTACCACAGTCATATTTTCTCTCATTTGAAAAAATGGGTCATGTGCATAAATACAGAAAGTTCTAAAGGGTTCACAACATTTTAAGATCAACTGTTCTTATTATTTTTACTCTTTGTCAAGTCAAGTCAGATTTATTTATTTAGCGCTTTTTTACAATGGAGAATTGTTTCAAAGCAACTTTAAAATTTTAGATTATCTTCTAATATCTAGGGTCAATCCCACATTGAGCAAGCCTAGGGCAGCAGTGGCAAGAAAAAAACTCCCTAAACATTATGAGAAAGAAATCTTGGGAGGACCAAGACTCAAAAAGGGACCCATCCTCCTTGGGTGCAGGCCATACACAGAGAAGAAGAGAAACTCACAAAGCTGTTAAATTTAGATATAACTGATTTTTTTTTAAACCACAGGCACACAAAGTAGATAACGGCAAATACAGGGTGTAGTCGTTCAAACAGGCAAAGATCAAAATGCAATAAGGCACACAAATTAGCAACTTAGTGCAACAGATTAGGGGAGTAGGTAGTTGTGAATCAGCTAAGGAGAAAAATAAACATAACACTCAGTAACAAAGATAAACATTGAAATTCCTTCAAGTGGTAATAGAAAGCTTAAATAGACACATAAATGAACAGGTGATGAGGACCAGGTGTAGAGATGAATATGTGGGTGATGCAGATTGTCAGAGCATGGAGGCTAGCTTGGGTCTTGAGTGCTGGCAGTGATGGTAATTACAGTCTGAAGATGAAGACATGCGAGGAGGCTTGGCAGATAAAATTGGATCACTGAGCAGTGGAAAAACAATTTGGTCATATGACTCCAGATTTCTGTTGCATTACACTGATGGGAGGTTTAGAATTTGGTGCAAACACCATAAATCGATAAACCCTTTCTGCTACTTGTCAACAGTTCAGGCTGGTGAATGTTGAGGAATGTTTTGGTGAATGTCTTCTTGGCATACCCTGGGTTCTCTGATTCTAATAGATGGACAGTAGGGCTTACCTAAGCATTGTGGCTGACCAAGTTCATCCACGCATTACAATGGACTGATTTCATGAACATGATAGCAAGTCTTCTTTGCTTTTCTGGTCTTCACAGTGCCCAGAGTTTAGTCATATAGAGCATCTCTGGGATGAGGTAGAATGGGCTGTTCAGAGCACACCAGTACTACCATCTAATTTGCACCAACTTCGTGAAGCTATCCTGTCCACATGGGTACACATTCCTGCAGAACAATTTCCACACCTAGTAGATTTCCAATTTCAACACCTAGTGGATTCCCATGACAAATTGCTGAGGTTCTGAAGGCCAAATGAGGTACAATACACTAGATGGGTGTCTCTAATACAGGGGACATTGAGCATATACTGCGAAATATATTTGGGTATGTTGGGAGGTAGAGGGAACCAGGACTGGGACATGATTGAGATAAAATGGTGGGCATGCATTAATAAACTCCCTTAAACAGTGCGGACACCAGTGAGAGAGTTCACAGTTTAACCAGGAAATATAAACCAAGGATGATGGGCAACTTCAGGAAACACAAAATGTAGATGTAGATGGTCTTGTGATGGAGCTCTCTAATAGTCAGGGGAATTTGATGTGTCTGCTGGGTGACAGAACCTGAGACGACACGTCTACTGCATCAATGTCCATCTGCCAAAGGACAATCTGCATAAACCTGCATGTTCAGATTGAGGTAATGATACCGTTGGGTGGCATGGGACCTGAGGAGCTGGTCCAGCTTGATGTTAATGCTGATGAGTTCCACATTCCAGTGTGGAGGCTGTGGCAAAAGTTGAGCACAGATGAATAATTCCAGCTGCTCTCTGAGGCCAGGGTAATGAATTCAAAGGCATATTCACACGCAGACCAGTGTCCTTGCTTGAAATTGAGCATAATTTCACTGCTGCATGCACAGCAAGGGTGGTGGAACATGCTCCAGAAGGCTTGGAGAAGGGATCATAACTGTGGGTCTCTTCTTTCCCCTTGGTCCATATGGTGTTAGCTCAAGTGGGCAAGTGTCCAGTGAGCAGTGAAATAGTGAAATGTGCATTTTATCATTGCCAGGTTAGCTGGTGAAATATGAAGAACACTGTAGCAGGAAGCCCGGGCAGCCATCAGCATGCCTATGGTGCTTATCTGGAAGGGCTTACCTTATTAAATGCTCACCCGGTGGGCTTGCAGGCAGAGAGCCAGGGTTAATCCAAACAGTCGAATGGCAGGTGTGGGAGGAGGGGAGGGACAAAATCAGGCACACAATCTGGTGAGAGAGCTTAGTGATGTTCGATCTCAAGGTGTCAAGCTACTGGTGCTGGGTGACAAGCTGATCCAGCAAGGTAAGTTGCTGTTATTGATGTACAAACAGCTCCAACTGGCTTTGGCCATCTCCATAGTCTTGAAGTTTACTGTCAGAACAGGCCTAGAGAGGGAGATGAATGCACAAAGTGGTTTAAGGAGATTTATTAAAATCACAGGCAAATCAGATGAGGGCAAATCAAGATCATAGTACCGGTATGTCAAAGAGGCAAAGATCAAAACACAATAGAGCACACAAATTAGCAACCATGTCCAGGCAAGTAGGTAGTTGTGAGTCAGAGCAGAAATCTAAGCCAAAAGTCAGGTCAGTAGAGTAGTAACCCAAACCTCTCAGTAACAAAGATATAGAATGAAACTTTCCAATGTGTAAGCAGTAAAAGAAAGCTTAAATAGACACATAAATGAGCAGGTGATGAGGAACAGGTGCAAGGATGAATCAGATTGAGGGAAGGTAGGGGTTGTGTTGGGATTGTTGGTGTGTTGGGAATGATGGAAATTAAGAGCCAGGAGATGGATTAGTGAGTTTGTGGCATGCGTGTTGGATTTTTTTATGGCTTTTATTCATTGTTGTGAAGGTGAGCTGTAATCTGTAAGATTTTGCCCAATTTTTTGTGTGTGCTTAGAAAATATGAGCCTTAGTAGCATTATGTAATTAGGTTATACACTGCGTGTAGACTAAGTTTGTAACTGTTCTTTGTTTCTTTGCTGTGCCCTTTGTACACCTGTTTTGCAAGTTTAAAATCTGCTGTGCATGTATATTTATATTATTCAAAGTGCTTCATTGTACTTTTATAAATGGTTGTTGATTTTTTTTCTGATTTAAAACAGAGTTGTAATACATTTCCCAAGATATTTCAGGTTTTGTCTGGTGAATTTATTTTTGTTAATGTACATCCATTCCTGCATTTCAGACCTGCCACACATACCAAAAAAGTTGGGATAGTAAAGCATTTACCACTTTGTAATGTTGCCATTACATCTCATAACACTTAAATGACGTTTTGTCGCTGAGGATACTGAGCGATGAAGTGTTTCAGGTGTTATTTTGTCCCATTCTTCCTACAAACACTTGTTAAGGTGTGGAACAGTATGGCGTTGTTGTTGTCACAGTTTTAGTTTGAAAATTCTCCACACTTTCTCTATTGGGGACAGGTCAAGACTGCATGCAACCAGTCAGGTACTGGTACCCTGGTCTTCTGCAGCCATGCCAGGGGCACTGACACAACCCCATACTATGGCAGACCCTGGCTTTTGGACTGGATGGACAGCCTGGATTTTCCTTTTAGTCTTTGGTTCAGCGCACACAGCATCCATTTCTTCCAAATGGATACTTATTGGTCTGAACACAATGCATGTTTTCACTGTGTGATGGTCCAGAGAAGTTAACATCACCTCTGGACATGGTTAACATAAGGCTTTTTTTTGCACAGTAAAGTTTTAAGTAGCATTTCTGAATGTATCTCTGTATTATAGTGCTTGTCAAAAGTTTGTCAAAGCAATCCCTTGCCCATGTGGTTGTATGAGCTATTTAGGAGAACAGTTCTTGATGCAGTGCTGACTGAGGGATGAGGTGTTAAACTTAGCTAAAACTTAGCTTAATCTTAGGTGTTAAGCTTCCGCCCTTGCTCTTTATGCACTGAAATTCATCCAGATTCCATGAATCATTTAATGATGTAATCCACTGTCAAGGGAGAAATATGCAAGTCCCAATCTTTCTTTAAGGAACATTGTTTTTGAACATTTCAATAATTTTCTCATGCATTTGTTGACAAACTGGAGATCGTCTGCCCATCTTTGCTCCCTAAAGACTCAGCCTTTCATGTATACTGCATCATTGTTAACACATCACCATCATTACTTTTACATTACATTTGTTTTGCCTAACTCCTAGCCCTAAATTGCCTTTATCCCAACTTTTATGTGTTGCAGGCTTGAAATGCAGGAATGGATGTGTATTAAGAAATGTTAATATAATATAACATAATAAGTTAATATGATTTTTAATATTATTCCAAATTCTCTGAAATTTGGAATTCTTTATTTATTTATTATTTTTGCATTTTCCAATTTTACTGTTCAAATGTTTCCTGATGTAAAAAAAATAATAATAATTCTAATTCTTAGCCATTTCTTCTGGCTTTCTTTTATGTTCACAGATTTCTGGTGGAATTCAACCTGTACAGCTGGTGGTATTCTGATTTTACAGCAAAGGGTTTGCTTCCAGTTTTATTCCTTTTGATATCATTTTGTGTCAAATCGTCTTGATCCAGCACAAAATGTGTGAATTTCTCAGTGCATTCAGAAATGCAAGCAATATGGGGATAAAAGTATTTTTCACCTTCAAGAAATCAGATCTGCAAAGGTTTCCCCTGTGTTGTAATTTACAGAAACTTACATAAATCCAGTAGGGCTAAACAGTAACGCTGAACACATATCACCTCAGCTGACCTCTGTATCTATCCAAATGTAGCTCTACAGACTATAGACTAAGAAAATTAGCAATAATAAGGAACTCTGAGAAGTGTTCTTTAAAAACTAATAGCCTCATATCCTCTGCTTAATGCCATAGATGTCTTTCTGCCAGGAAAACACTTAAACCATGTATTTCTTTAAAAGCATCTTTAAAAGTGTATATAGCCTTATTTATGCCACTCAACATGTTCTCAACATATTCTCCACCAATCTCAATGCATTTGCATTGTATACTTCAGACTTGGCTCATCCTTAATGTTGAAGTATCTTGTTTGAAAACAAGAAAACCACTTGTGGACACTTGTGGAGAGTTGGGGCACGCGTAAACAACCTTCAGTATGTTGGAAACGAAAACGGGTCTCTTAGGACCAGACTACCTTCCTAAAATGCCAGTACTCATGCTCAGATGCCCATTGTAGGAACTTGGTGGACAGGGTTTAGCATGGTGAGCACTCTGAGAGGATTGTTACTAAGCAGCCCCATACTCAGCATGGAGGGCTGCACTGTAAATTAAACATATTCCTCTCATAATAAAACATTTCTGTGACTTGTACCACAGTAGTTCTTTAGTCTATTTGGACCACACGAGGTAGGATTTTGTTATTTTTGTACATCAATTATCCTTGGGTATCAACACTCTGTTGCTGGTTCATAGTTTGTCCCTCATCTGCTCACCAGGAACACGCACACAGGTCTTTTTGTACAGGAGATGTTCCAAACAGTTGGCTGTAAAGCCCCTTGTTAAACTGCTCAGGTCTTTACTCTTGAATCTTTGTCCCACATATATACATATATCATATATATATATATATATATATATATATATATATATATATAGTATATACCATTTTATCACCAACCATTTAGATGCACTTTGTAGTTCTACAATTATAGACTGTAGTCCATCTGTTTCTCTTCATACTTCATTAGTCCTTATTACTCTCTTCAATAATGGACAGGACCACCACAGATCAGGTACTATTTGGGTGCTGGTTCATTCTAAGCACTGTCACAAACAGCCATGTCTGCGTGTTAAACCTGTCCCAGCTGGATTACACCACTGGAGCTCGTACCTGGGTCCTCGCGATGGTGTGCTAGTGTCACCCGAGTGCCCTATATATAAAATTATTTCTCAGAAATTAATATATTAAACTATATGACATGGTATACATTCATATAAGCTATATACACACATACACAGTCCTATCACAATATTATGTCCACCCTTTGTTTCTACACTCACCATCCAGTATATTAGCCTCTGTTTAACAAATAGAAGCACTTTGTAGTTTAGTAATTACAATGTATAGTAGATTTGTTTCTCTACATACCTTGTTAGTCCCCTTTACTCTGTTCTCTAATGGTCAGGCCCCCACTGGACCACTACAGATCAGGTTCTATTTGGGTAGTGTATCATTCTCAGCACTGCAGTGACACTGACTTGGTGGCGGTGTGTTAGTGTCTGTTGAGCTGGTATGATTGCATCAAACACAGTCACATTATTGCTCCACCTTGTAGATGTAAAATCAGAGACAGTAGCTCATCTGTTGTTGCACAGTTTCTGTTAGTCATCGTCTAATTTGTCATTACTGCGCACAGGAAGCGGCCTACAGGATGCTAGCAGCTGGACTTTTTTGGCTGGTAGACTCTTTTCAGTCCAGTATTCACAATGAGGTGTTTTAAAAATGCCAGCAGCCCTGCTGATCCAATTGTACCAGCACAACACACTAACACATCACCACCACATCAGTGTCACTTCAGTGCTGAGGATGACCCACTGGCCAAATAGTGAAGTGAAGAGTGAAGGAGACTAGAGAAAACAAATGGCCCACAGACTGTAATTACAAAACTACAAAGACCTCCTACAGTGGTGCTTGAAAGTTTGTGAACTATTTAGAATTTTCTACATTTCTGCATAAATATGACCTAAAACATCATCCGATTTTCACACAAGTCCTAAAAGTAGATAAAGAGACCCCAGTTAAACAAATGAGACAAAAATATTATACTTGGTCATTTATTTATTGAGGAAAATGATCCAATATTACATATTAGTGAGTGGCAAAAGTATGTGATCCTCTAGGATTAGCAGTTAGTTTGAAGGTGAAATTAAAGTCCGGTGTTTTCAATCAATGGGATGACAATCAGGTGTGAGTGGGCACCCTGTTTTATTTAAAGAACAGGGATGTAACAAAGTCTGCTCTTCACAACACATGTTTGTGGAAGTGTATCATGGATCGAACAAAGGGGATTTCTGAGGACCTTCAGAATAAGAGTTGTTTGATGCTCATCAGGCTGGAAAAGGTTTACAAAACCACCTCTAAAAGTTTGGACTCCACCAAACCACAGTCAGACAGATTGTGTACAAATGGAGAAAATTCAGGACCATTGTTACCCTCCTCAGGAGTGGTTGACCAACAAAGATCACTCAAAGAGCCAGGCGTATAATAGTTGGAAAGGTCACAAAGGACTCCAGGGTAACTTCTAAGTAACTAGAGGCCTCTCTCACATTGGCTAATAATGTTCATGAGTCCATCATCAGAAGAACACTGAACAACAATGGTGTGCATGTCACGGTTGCAAGGAGAAAGCCACTGCTCTCCAAAAACAAAATTGCTGCTCGTCTGCAGTTTGCTAAAGATCACATGGACAAGCCAGAAGGCTATTAAAAGAATGTCTTGTGGACGGATGAGACCAAAATAGAACTTTTTGATTTAAAAGAAAAGCGTTATGTTTGGAGAAAGGAAAGCACTGCATTCCAGCATAAGAACCTTATCCCATCTGTGAAACATGGTGGTGGTAGTATCATGATTTGGGCCTGTTTTGCTGCATCTGGGCCAGGACGGCTTGCCGTCTTTGATGAAACAATGAATTCTGAATTATATCAGAGAATTCTAAAGGAAAATGTCAGGACATCTGTCCATGAACTGACAGTCATGACATCTGTCCATGATCTCAAGAGAAGGTGGGTCATGCAGCAAGACAATGACCCTAAGCACACAAGTCGTTCTACCAAAGAATGGTTAAAGAAAATAAAGTTAATGTTTTGGAATGGCCAAGTCAAAGTCCTGACCTTAATCCAATCGAAATGTTGTGAAAGGACCTGAAGCGAGCAGCTAATGTGAGGAAACATCCCAGAGTTGAAGCTGTTCTGTACGAAGGAATGGGCTAAAATTCCTCCAAGCTGGTGTGATCAACAGTGACAGGAAACGTTTAGTTGCAGTTATTGCTGCACAGAGGGGTCACACCAAATACTGAAAGCAAAGGTTCAGATACTTTTGCCACTCACTATTATGTAATATTGGATCATTTTCCTTAATAAATAAATATATTTTTGTCTCACTTGTATAACTGGGTTCTCTTTATCTACTTTTAGGACTTGTGTGAAAATGATGATGATGAAATTGATGATGTTTTAGGTCATATTTATGCAGAAATATAGAAAATTCTAAAGGGTTCACAAACTTTCAATCACCACTGTATATGGTAAACAGAGGCTGATATACCAGACAGTGAATGTAGAAACAAAGGGTGGACATAATATTGTAATAGGACTGTGTATTAATACAGTATGTATATAATCCTAGGCAAAATGATCAAACCTACAGTTGCTAAATATTAAACTTTTATTGGTCCTAACAATCAATCACTGCTCAGGAAAATTAGCAAGAACTTAAAAACTGCACTTATGAGACCTGTGCCACCAGTAGGTCATCATTGCACACTGAGAAAATCTGCTCAAAAAAGAAAAGAGCAAAATATAATGCAGAGGTTGCTGTCAGAAACCACATAGGTGGTCTGCAATACTGCAGGTATTCAGCTACTGTCTTAAGACAATAGGTCAGCTATTTGAAAGAGCAGGTAATCTTACCTGAAAGAAAGCATGTGGAAGGCCCAAAGCCACTTCAAGCAAAGATGACCACCTGTTGAAATTTATAGTTCTCATACAGTCGTATGAAAAAGTTTGGCACCCCTGATAATTTTCATGATTTTAGTTTATAAATCATTGGTTGTTCAGATCAGCAACTTGAGTTAAATATATCATATAGCAGATGAACACAGTGATATTTGAGAAGTGAAATGAAGTGTATAGGATTTACAGAAAGTGTGCAGTAATTATTCAAACAAAATTAGGCAGGTGCATAAATTTGGGCACCCCAGCAGAAAAATTACATCAATATTTAGTAGATCCTCATTTTGTAGAAATAACAGCCGCTAAACGCTTCCTACAGCTTCCAGTCTGGATTCTGGTTGAAGGTGCTTTGGACCATTCTTCTTTAGAAACATCTCCAGTTCAGTCATCTTTGATGGTTTCCAAGCATGGACAGCCCACATTTTCAGTAATATTCATGTCTGGGGACTGAGATGGCCATTCCAGAACGTTGTACTGGTTCCTCTGCATGAATGCCTTAGTAGATTATGAGCAGGGTTTGGGGTCGTTGGCCTCGGTGCAACTTTGTCACTGATTCTTGAACATTGTTCTTAAGAATCTGGAGATATTAACTGGAATCCATGCGACCCTCAATTTTAACAAGATTCCTAGTACCTGCACTGGCCACACAGTCCCGCGGGCATTATGGAACCGCCACCAAATTTTACTGTGGGTAGCAAGTGTTTGTCTTGGGATGCTGTGTTCCTTTTCCGCTCCTTGTTATGTCCAAATAACTCAATTTTAGTTTCATCAGTACACAGCACTTATTCCAAAATGAAGCTGGATTGTCCAAAATGTGCTGTAGCACACCAAGTGACTCTGTTTGTGGCGTGTCCCTGCAGAAAAGGCTTCTTCTGCATTACTCTCCCATACAAGCCCTCTCCTTGTGCAAAGTGCGCTGTATAGTTTGAACGATGAACAGTGACCACCATCTGCACAGCACGATGAGGTTGTAGGTCTTTGGAGGTTGTCTGTGGCTTGACTATGACTGTTCTCACCATCCCGTCGCCTCTGCCTATCTGAGATTTTTTCTTGGTCTGCCACTTCGGGAGTTCCTTAACTAGAACTGTGCCTGTGGTCTTCCATTGCCTCACTATGTTCCTCACAGTGGAAACTGACAGCTGAAATCTCTGAGAGAGCTTTTCCCTTTCCCTGAACCATGATGTTGAACAACCTTTGTTTTTTCACAGGCCATTTGAGAGTTGTTTTGAGGCTCCCATGTTGCCACTCTTCAGAGAAGATGCAAAGAGGAGAAAAAACTTTCAATTGGCCACTTAACACTTTCTCATAGTTGGATTCACTTGTGTATGTAGATCAAGGGTCAGTGAGCTTACAAAACAAATTTTGTGTTCCAATAATTAGTGCTAAAGGTATTCAAATGACAAGGGTGCCCAAATTTATGCACCTGCCTAATTTTGTTTGAATAATTACTGCACACTTTCTGTAAAACCTATAAACTTAATTTCACTTCTCAAATATCACGGTGTTCATCTGCTATATGATATATTTACCTGAAATTGCTGAGCTGGACAATCAATGATTTATAAAGAAAAATCATGAAAATTATCAGGGGTGGCCAAACTTTTTCATACGACTGTAGACAAGAAAAATGTCTTCAAAAACTGCCGGCAGATCTGAAGACCTCAGAGAACTCTTTTGAAATTATGTGTTTTTTTAAGAATTTGTATTAAAATAGCCATAGCTGTCTAAAAAAGAAAACAAAGCTTAAAATGAAGTTTCTGGCACAGTATGGATTAGTTCAGCAGAGTTTTGTTGACTGATCACAATTTGAGTTTCATGGTGCAGGTCTAGAGAGGTGTTTTTGAAGATCTGGTGAGAAATACAATGATAACAGTATCTCTACTACCCTTAAGCATGGAGGTAGAGGTGTCATGGTGTGGGTTGCCTTTTAAGCTGCTGGTACTAGTGAACTGCTTCACTGTGAAAAGTCTAGTACTGCTTTGGAGTACAGGAAAGTATTGCAGAAGGGCTAAGTTCCCACACTTGAATAGTTGTTTTTTAAATAGGCATGATCATATATAAGACCACTAAGGATTGGCTTGAGAACACGTCCATCAGGCTTATGTTTTGGCCTGGTCAGAGTCCAGATTTGAACCCTATAGAGAATGTTTGGTCTTAAGGCAAACTAACTGGGAAACATTTTTCAACTATTTGCCAGCTGTTTGAAGCCATTATCACTGAGTGGAACAATAATGACACTTCTTGCTAGAAAAAACTTCACAAGATTAAACAATTAAGGAAATCACAGGGAAAGGTTTCTTTATCAAGTTGCTTAATTTTTGCTTATTTTCTGACAAAGTATTTACCATTTAAAATTTGTATGTTATTTTAAATTATTAATTAATTTATTAATTATTGAATTAATTTTATTTATTTATTTTTTTGCCGTGGAGTATACACAAATAGATTTTTACAAACTGTATCAAAGGGGGAAAAAAAACCTTCTAAATAGTGCTATTGAGTAGTTAATTATATATTTATTGCATTATACCTAAAACTCCTATACAGTACTATATATTAATATATATTCATAAAATATTGCTTTCCAGTATTATATATGCAATTAAGATAGACAGCACTTGATAGTAGTGGGAGTTCATTTTTGGGAGCCAATTTTCTTTCTTCCTTTTTATTTCTTTCTTTGTTTTTTAAAGCATTGTGGCTCAGACACTTTCTTAAATGCTATCCACAGTCTCCTGTATTTTATTTAAATGTTAACATGAGACAAATCTGTCAGCCTCGTGAATTTTTAGGTCAAAGCATGGCAATGATACAAGGAGACAACACGAATTAAACACTGACATTTAAACTTCTTATATGGGCCTCACTCCCGTCTTCAAATCCTTTTATAAAAAGTATTTAAGTCTTTTCCAATAAAGTGGAAGCAGGCTTTAAAAGGCTTATTTTTCAGAAGGTTACAGACAGTAAATAAGTTATGGGGTTGTTTGGGTACACTTAGAGGTGATAAAGATTTTTTTACAGCCTTAGACTTAATTATTTCATTATGTGTTTTCATGTTCACAGGCGGTGTGTAGTATAACTCATATTTGTGAGTTATGTGGTGTTTTTTGGCATTTGTGTAGATTTGTAGGATTTTCATTCAAATGTGAGGTTAGGTAGACCGTTGCAAGCACACATGAATGTGGCATATAAACACCAGGTGGCGTCAGAACTAAACAAACATGCTTTTGTAATTTCCCCTAGCCAGTAGGCTTTACTGTACTGTGTACTGTACTTGAGGCTGTTTCTGCATGATATGTTTACTGACATACTGATATAAAATAAGTCTATCTATGTGACTGTCTTTCTGTCTGCTTATCTTTTTTCATTTTTTGTCTACTTTTAGCCCAGAGAGAACATCGGACCATGTTGGTTCCTTGCGATACGGAATATCCTGCCTTCATCTCGGAGCGAACCATTAAGGAAACCACAGGGAACATAGACTGTGATGACTGCATTAAGTAGGTGTAATCGTAAACATGGCGCGTAAAGCAATACTCCATCTCAAAAAACTAATTTATACACATTCTGAGGTTATGACTGTAAATTCCAAAACATAGCCGCATGCCAAGGATTAAATCAAATGAAACTGTCTGTGTCACATCTTGCCTAAAACATTTTATTTCTGTGTAAGTGTGTGTACGTTGGTCTGTGTCTGCTTGACACTGAGCTCTGGAAATCATCTGCACACCTCCATTTAGAGGAATTAGCAGTCTATTTAGAATGAAATTGGAATCTGTTTATCCAAGTGTTTTGTGCTCTGTGATTTCAGGCCCATTCTCGATGAAATAGTATACACTTAGCCACAAACATTTCCCCTGGCTGCACACATGACTTCCCATTTTAAAACACAACACCTCTGCCGATATCATATAATAAACCCAACAAGCTTTTATTAACTCGCCGTAACATTTCAATTGCCGTCCAGGGTCAAGACACTAAAACAAAATGATGTGGTTGATTTTTAGAGCACAAACTCAATAGGCTTAAAACTGTCTGCCTTTGTCCCATTCCAGTCCATATTTCACGGTTATGCTGCACGAACTGGCTAAGCACATGCCTGCAAAGGATAGCTTTACAGTGAGGGACACTATGTTGGACATGGTAATCACAATATATATATATATATATATATATTAGTGTGGTTACTATTAACATGTTCTAAAGTTCTAAAGTTTTAAGCAAAGTGGAGATATTACTCCAATAGAATGGCCCTTACTTCAAGTTCTAATCAAGTAAGTTATACACAGTCATGAATATGTTTATGCACATTGAAAAATACAAGTATGTGTATATTTCTCATGGATGTGTCACATTATTGTGCTAGAGAGTGTTTATGAAAGAGGTATTGGAAGAACCAAAAAGTACACACAACAAAACAAACAGCTGATTTGATTTGCTTATTTGTAACAGGTGTATGGTGGCTGCATGTGATTCGTAGTTTCTTCAGGATGATTAGAAAAAATAAATAAATAAATAGATAAATATATATATATATATATATATATATATATATATATATATATATATATATATGTTTAATTTCATCTGGGTATTTCTTAACAATAGCTATCTGATATATTGGATTGATATATTGAATTAAGTTCATATTTTCAATCACAAATGCATATCTCCAACTTTTTACACATTTTACCAAAATGGGCCAATAATTCTGACTATATGTGCTTGACTTTGTGACGACCTAAGTAGAGTATTCTTGTTTCAAGTATGGTGATCATATCCAGTAATCTACACTACTTCGAACAGTAAGAATATAAAGTATATGTAATATGTCTGGAGCAACCCAGACAAATCTGTTCTGAAAATATGTTTCTGTACAGTAAAAAAGGAGAACAAAATGCAAGGACTAAATTCGTGGATATACAGTTTCTGCGATTAGTCTTTTAGTATTTTTTTTTTACTTTAAGAATACTATATTAAATACATTAACTATGTACTATATATTTAGTACAAGCATTTAGTAAAGGAGCCTAAAGCAGCTTTTCTTCAAGAATCCTTTCTGAACCTCATCATTAAAACCAGGGCCATCGCAACCGATGAACTGGTGCATTCTTAAAACAACAAAGAACACATGTGGCAAGAAAGACCGCAGCTCAGCATGGCCGCGGGCCACAGCTCCGTTCGCACATTTACAGCCAGTGGAACAGCTTTGTCAAGTGCAGCCAAAAGTCCGTCCCACAGGCCTGCATCCGCTTGACCTCCCCAAGGCCTGTACAATATGAAATCAAGGTAATCTGGTTAAGTGTGTGTGCCCAAAGGCTAAGATTAGCTTAATCTGGTTTGGATGGAGGAAATTGATTAGAAACACATACACACACACACACACACACACACACACACACATACACACATCTGCAGAATAAAGGTGTTTGAGAGTTCATATCAGCGGCTCTATCTTGAACAATTTGTTCAGATCAGAGTGAAGAAGAACAGTAAATAGTGTTTAACCGTATAAAGTTTCCAAAAGCTTGTTTTAAAGGCAATTATTTAAAAAAAAATCTGAAGGACAAATTGTTTGAACTTCAAACGAAAATTGAACAGCGGAGATAAGCACCAAACATGACTACACATATACTGTCATATACAATTATTGTTTCCTCATCTTTATATACACCAGACTCAGAAGAACACACCCAGGTCTTACCCAGACAAAAGTGGGTTCCCCACTTGAATACTTCTTGTGCTTCTCACAGGTTTTCCTTGCCACTGTCCTCTCTGGCTGCTCAACTGTGGTCTAGACTCTGCTTGTTGTTAAGCTACTTACCTGTCTCCTATATATATATATATATATATATATATATATACATACATGTGTATATTTATATATATATATATATATATTTATATATATATATATAAACATGTGTATCCCACAGCTCTGGTGGCACAGTGTACAGATCTAGCTAAAGTAAGTGGTACTTCTGAATGGGTTCTAGAGAGTTCTGGAGGATTCAAATCCTGCATAGTCCTGCAATATAAATGTTGGGTGTTATGCTTACAGAATCTTAGGGTGTACATACAACGTTTGTGTATAGCAAATCAACCTGTTGTGTTTCTTAAGGCAGTAAAAATGATCACAACTACCCTAGTTTCTATCTCACTCACAAATGACAACTTTGCATATGATTAACGCTTTTAGAACAACCTTACAAATGTTATTAGTTATTTTTCTTTTGTTTATTTTTTTACATTAAAAATATAATCCATCAGCTTTCTTTATTACAAACTTTTATCATTTGTTTAATTTTTCCCAGCAATTTGATTAGCCTGAATTAAATATAGAAATATAGTGGGAATAATATTTTGAGCACTTCTCTGCAATTTCACCTCCCCTCTTTTCCGTCAGTGACACAGTATGGCCAGTGAATCTATTCGTCTTAAGATATTTAATAATACATAATAATTTAATAATAAGTAATAATAGCCCTAATAGTTTATGACAGGGATTGTAACATTTACTGCTCTGTCTATAAATGTGTCTAGGCATTTCTTTATCTGCTGCACAATGTAAGTGTAGGTCTTCACACATAACGTTTGTGGCCAGCCAGCAGTATATGTGTGGCTTTTATGGACTCTTGTGTAATCGCTTTCTGAATGTGTGGTCATATATCATGGTTGGTCTCAGCAGTCCTTTTAAAGCCATGGGCATAAATGCTTGAGTGTGTGTCTGCACTTTTACATGCATACATTCACAGTGAGTGATAGAAAGCAGGTTTCTAACTGAGCTTGCACATGTAGTTTGTTGAACTTCAGTCAGAGGTGAGTATACACGCAATAATTTGTGTCAGAATGCAGCATTAGTTACGGGCTCATCTTCTCCGTGCTTTTCTGCAGCTCTCAGTGGAGTGGGTTATGGGTTAAGTGTGATTGTCTAGCAAAGCACTCCCGTTTTATAGTCTTAACATTTCAGAGCGCGCGTGTGCGTGCACATGTTTAGAATCCCACTCTGAAGTATGGTGATGTTCTGTGCAGTCACACACCTGTGCACTTTGTTGTTCTTACTTTCCAAAGAGTGCTGTCAGAAGGGGATGTGGGTGGTTTATCATCAAAGTCCATTTTATAAGGAGTATAAACTTTCAGCTACAGACGCCATGCCCCTATCACAGAGATATACATCTGCTTTCCCCCACCAGCATTTATAAACCAGATTTACGTGCATTTAAACGAGGAGGAATGTTGAGCGAGGACGTTTACTCAAAACTTAAACCTCTGGGCCAATGCAACACATAAGAATGTACAATATCAGCCCAAGTATTCATCATGTTTCTGCATCTCTGAAACCATAATGGATCTATTTAGCTTCTATTAAAATGTGCATGAGTAAAAAATATCTAGTACCAAGTTGTAATCATTAATGCTGAGGTCATGCCTGGGACAGAAGTCGTCCTGGGGCAAATATGATACAGAATGTAATACATTGTATAAGAGATGGCTCATATGCTACAGATCTCTGTTTTCCAAACTGAGGTACATGTAGCTAATTCAATCACTGCCAAAAACTCTTTTGCACTTAATCATTCTCCTTATTAAGCTGTCTGTTTCAGAAATGTTTCACTTTTCATTGTATATATGTGTGAGTTTGCATGGTGTGCAAATATTGCACTGTTTGTGTGCATTTAGACTTAAAGTCCTTCTGGTGAACAGCACATCATGAAGCTAATAAACACTCTATGAATCTAGTACATCTCTGGGTCTCTATGGCGTGTCTGATATAAAGAGAGGATGAAAGATTATCACTTACCGATTTACCAGTAAGAGTAAGTCTTACAATATCTTTACTGTTGACAAAGATAAATAGAAAATAAGCTTCATCAGGCAGTGCAACTACCTGAATTTCCACTAGAGGGATATAAGAAGCATACTGTTGTGGCTGGGGAGGAAAAATGAAGTGATCATAAGTGATGTGAACGTATGTGCTTCCACTATTTTAAAAACCACCATCCACTGCTTTTTCAGACTTTGAGAAACATTTACCCCAATACAATGTTATATAACTAGTCAGCATCTAACCATATGGGACAGGGGTGCAGTTTTACCACCTGCCCTCAGTCCCCCTAAATTGGAGGAAGTGGGCAAAGAAACTAATGAATTGCATTAATGAAATTAGACTCATGTTAAATCTGAAAAGACATAATAAATAAAACGATATTACTTTTTTTGCCCAAGGATTGTTAGGATTTGTGACAGCCACCTCCCAACAGAGGTGTATATGAGTATATATAGATTATTACTATCTCAATTCATGTCTTGAGTTTAAATATCGTATCTGAATAGGTCAAAATAATTTATTTATTTACATGCAGAAAAAATTCAGCACAATGGACCATATTTTGTGTCTTAATAAGCTTACAGTACTGTGTAAAAGTCTTAGGTACAGGTAAGGAAAACTTTGAAGAATAACTGTTCTTTCAAAAATTGTTATTAAATAACAATAAGTTCCAACACATGAAATAAGGACAATGTAACATTACACTGGTCAGTGAGCTCTAGTCTATTACACTTCTTCAACTATGAGAGGTACACTTCAACTATGAGAGACAAATTGAGAAAAGCAATCCAGGAAATCACATTGGAGGATTTTTAAAGAATTTAATTGTAAATCATGGTGGAAAATAAGTATTTGGTCACCCACAAACAAGCAAGATTTCTGGCTCTCACAGACCTGTAACTTTTTCTTTAATAAGCTCTTCTGTCCTCCACTCGTTACCTGTATTAATGGCACCTGTTTGACCTCGTTATCTGTATAAAAGTCACCTGTCCACAGCCTCAAACAGTCAGACTCCAAACTCAACCATGGCCAAGACCAAAGACCTGTCAAAGGACACCAGAAAGAAAATTGTAGACCTGCACCAGGCTGGGAAGAGTGAATCTACAACAGGCAAGCAGGTTGGTGTGAATAAATCAACAGTGGGAGCAATTGTAAGACATACAAAACCACTGATAATCTCTCTCGATCTGGGGCTCCACGAAGATCTCATCCCATGGGGTCAAAATGATCATGAAAACGGTGAGCAAAAAAATCCCAGAACTACACGAGGGGTCTGATGGATGACCTGCAGAGAGCTGGGACCAACGTAACAAGGCTACCATCAGTAACACACACTACCCAAGATAGACTCAAATCCTGCAGTGCCAGGCGTGTTCCCCTGCTTAAGCAGTAAATGGGCAGGCCCATCTGAAGTTTGCCAGAGAGCATATGGATGATCCAGAAGAGGATTGGAAGAATATCATGTGGTCAGATGAAACCAAAATAGAACTTTTTGGTAAAAACTCAACTGGAGGAAAAAGGATGCTGAGTCGCATCCCAAGAACACCATACCTACTGTGAAGCATGGGGGTGGAAACATCATGCTTTGGGGCTGTTTTTCTGCAAGGGGGAGAGGATGACTGATCCGTGTTAAGGGAAGAATGAACGGGGCCATGTATTGTGAGATTTTAAGCCAAAACCTCTTTCCATCAGTGAGAGCATTGAAGATGGAACATGGCTGGGTTTTCCAGCATGACAATGATCCTAAACACACTGCTCAGGCAACGAAGGAGTGGCTCCGTAAAAAGCATTTCAAGGTCCTGGAGTGGCCTAGCCAGTCTCCAGACCTCAACGCCATAGAAAATTTGTGGAGCGAGTTGAAAGTCTGTGTTGCCCCAAAACATCACTGCTCTCGAGGAGATCTGCATGGAGGAATGGGCCAAAATACCAGCTACAGTGTGTGCCAACCTCATGAAGACTTGCAGGAAACGTATGACCTCTGTCATTGCCAACAAAGGTTATGTTACAAAGTATTGAGTTGAACCAAATTTATTGACCAAATGCTTATTTTCCACCATAATTTACGATTAAATTGTTGAAAAATCCTGTGATTTCCTGGATTTTTTTTCTCAGTTTGTCTCTCATAGTTGAAGTGTACCTATGATGAAAATTACAGACCTCTCTCATCTTTCTAAGTAGGAGAACTTGCACAATCAGTGGCTGACTAAATACTTTTTTTGCCCAACTGTATATATATATATATATATATGTGTGTGTGTGTGTAAGTGTATGTACATACACATATACACACATATATAGCCATTTGTTACTCTAGTTCCTTTTGACTTTCATCCCCGTGTTACAGTTCCCTTGTTCTTGCTCCTTGCCCCTTTATGGTTTCTCCTTGTTGCATTGTTGGGTTTGCTATAGTGGGCTTAGTCTTTGTCTAGTCCTCATCTGTTTGTTTTATTTTATCTTATTGTTTGCTCCATGAATTGTTTGTTATGCAGCACTGAGTTTTTCGTTGTTGTATTAGCCATTAGCCATGTCTGTTGAGCCTTTTGTCTTAGTTGTAGCTCCTTAGCTTAGCCTGTCTGTCTATCCGTCATCTCTTGGTGTGTGTTCGCCCCGCTATGTTTTGTAATCTGATGTTTTCCTGTTTGTTTGTTCTGCCTTGGTTTATCCCTCACCATGTCTCACACTGTAAATAAATCTTCACCTCTTGTACCTACGTCCGCCTCCGTTTGTTCTCCTTTCCCATGACCATGCTTGACACACAGTACTGTACATTTTTGAATTCTTACTCAACTTGACAACTACATCAAGTATTTTTTATCATATATCAGTGAATTGACATGGTTTGGGGTGGTTTTCCTCTTACTCATCTTTCTTACCTTTGCTTTAGCTGTGGCTCAGGGATGACCCAATTGCCCACTGTTAACATCACTGAAGAATCTAGAACTATGTGTGTGTATGTGTGTATATATGTGTGTTTCATTTGGAGGACAAGGCCGGTCCCCACTCAGATTGGAAGTGTGTTTATCCCTTCCCGCCAAAAAGCTCTTCGCTTGCCAGCACCACAATCTCTGCTTTATATCGCCTGAAGAAGTTGGACTAAATTGAGCTTTTCTGAGGTTAAGCTAAAGGTCTGCTCATTATCCATGTGAACCAAAACTCATTCTAAGTTGGAGAGGATGACTGTTTACTGGATATTTCAAGTTAAATTGGTTGTGTAGAAGATGTTTTGAATGTTGGCTTGAATAGAATCCTTAGAAGGTTATTTGTGCTACACCAAAGTCAAGTTGCAGTTGGATGATATTGGTCTGTGGTTGCTGGAATAGTCCAGTCCAGTGTTGTAATAAATTTTGTAGAATGGTTTCTAGGCACAATTTACTGTATATTTTATACACCATACACATAATATGCATTTAGTCTCATGAACATTAGAAAAGGATGAGTGCAAATGGGGAACCTCAGATTGGCTGGATGGCATGACTTTACAGATCCGGAGACCAGAACTAACAGATCCAACGTACTCTTGAGCTAAGCAGTTGTTACTCTTACAGGTCTTAGTCAGTGTCCCAACAGCAGCACTCTGGCAGTGTTGGGATTTAAACCTTTTGATCAGAAGTCCAGAGCCATAAGTAATCCACTGTCCATTTCATCCTGTCAACATCTTTAACGATACAAACTCAAATTGGTGGATACCTGCTTTTATTGGTACATCGATTCACAGATATTAACACATTACAGTGATAAACGTAAGTTTGTGAACATTTTACAATTGTTTATATTTCTGCATAAATACGGCATAAGACACCATCAGATTTTCACACAAGTTCTAGATGAAGAGAACACAGTTAAACAAATGGGTCCAAAATAGTATACTTGATCATGTATTTATTAAGAGAAATTATCCCATTATATTATATGTGATCCTTTACTTTCAGTATCTGGTGTGGCCTCCTTGTGCAGCAAGCTCCTTGAGCAACATTTCTGGCAACTTTTGATCAGTCTTACACATCAGCTTGGAGGAATTTTAGCCCATTCCTCTATAGAGAACAACTTCAACTCAGAGTTGTAGTTGGGATTCCTTACTTGAACTGCTTCCACAACTTTTCTGTTGAATTAAGGTCAGGACTTTGACTTGGCCTGTAAAAACAGTAACATTAGTTTTCTTTTTTCTTTCACTTGTGTGCTTAAAATCACTGTCTTAGTGCATGACTTACATTCTCTTGATATTCAGTTTACCGGCAGATGTCCTAACATTTTCCTTTAGAACCCTTTAGAATACATAATTCAGTATTTCCAGCAATGATGGCAAGCTGTTCTCAGCCAAATGTAGCAAAACATTCCCAAACTATAATAGATTTTGCATTTCTTATTTAATCTAAAAAGTTAGATTTTGGACTTATTAGTAAACAAATTATTTTCCAATAACCTTCTGGATTGTTCATATGCCACCAATGTTCTTTACAGCAATGGCTTTCTGCTTGAAACAGTGTTCTCCTCATGGTGGACTCGTGAATATTAATATTAGTTAATGTGAGAGGGGTCTTTAGGAACTTATAAGTTTCAATGCGTTCATTTGTGATCACACAGATTATTACATGCTTTGTTCTTGGAGTGATCTTTGTTGGTTGACAAAATTACACTGGTCTTGAATTTCCTCAGTTTATACACAATCTTCCTGACTAGATTTATTGGGTCCAAACTCTTTAGAGATGGTTCTATAATGTTTGCCAGCCTTATGGGTATCGACAACTCTTTTTTAGAGGTTCTCAGGAATCTCCTTTTTTGTGCCATGATGCAGTTTCACAACCATGTCTTTGGTTACAAATTTTGATACAGCCCGGTTCTTTACATACAACAGGGTGCCCACTGACAGCTGACTGTTATCACATTGATTGAAAACATTTGACTCTAAATTCACATTCAAATTAACTGCTAATCCTAGAGGTTCACATATTTTTTGCCATTCACTGATAAGTAATATTGGATCGTTTTCCTCAATAATTAAATGACCATGTATAATATTTTTTCTCTTTTCTTTAACTGGGTTGTCTTTTTCTACTGTTAGGACTTGTTTGAAAATTTGGTGATGTTTTAGGTCATATTTACGCAGCAATATAGATCATTTTACAGGGTTCAGAAACTTTCAGACACCACTGTACATGTCTTTTCAATCTTTTTAAGGTTTCCGATCGTCTCGAAAGTAATGTAATTTACTTGAACTGTATTAAGAAATATAATAATTACTAGTGTTCATACAAGTGTTTGCCAAAAATACTTTAGACCTGTGCTAACACTGGTATTTAATTAAATATTAATTTTGGCTGAATTTAAATGATTCTTTTTTTACTTTTTTATTCTGAATTTCAGAATGTTTTGTGAGGGTTTGTGTAACTCAGTGGTTCTCAAACTTTCGCTCTTCTTTTGTTGATGAGAATGTTTGTCAGCCCCCCACTGGAATTTGGGAATTTATTTTAAACATTCTCATTCTTACAGAACTTCTTATTGAACAAAACTAAATAAAGTGACAAATCACCTTTATGGTGGAATTATTACATTACAAAATTATTACATTATGTATCTTAACCATGCTTCATTCTTTTGCTTTGCTACCCCCATGCCCCCCTGCCGCAATAGCGCTGCTGCCACTTAGAAAACCACTGTAGTAATCAAACCGCGATAATTCATTAGACACAACACTTTAATTTGCTGACCAAGTTGTCCTGTTACTGTATTTAGACTAATCCATTTAAATTAAAATGTATTCATTCCTCCATTTTCATACCTGCTTAATCCAACAGAGAGTTGGAATCGAGGCCTAAGCAGCAGCACAGTGCAAGACAGGGACAAACCCTACACAGGGCACAATCCATCACAGGACACACACACACACAAACTTTCACACTGGGAGACATTAGAGAGACCAGTCCTCTTCTCTTCAAGTATTGTGGGAGAAAACTGGAGTATCCCGACAAAACCCACACAGGGCGACCACGTAAACTCCACACAGACAGAATCCGTAGAGGGAATCAAACTGGGGATCTCTGAAACTGTGAGGCACCAGCACTAACCACTTGTGCAACTGTGCTGCCAGTGTTTAAATACATAATTAAACATAACAAGAAACCATTCTGTCATATAATGAAGAAGCATAACTGATTCAGTTTAGCATTTACCTGTCAGTGAGTTCTGATTAACCAAGACAATGCATGGTGGGTGTGGCGTCTATGGACTTGATTTAGAGAGTTCAGATCTTACCACTGGTTCTACATTTATGTCAAGCCACATTCACGGTGTATCAGATACAGACTGGGTGGGTTTGTGCTGTGGTCCTAGCTGAGCAGACAAGAATCCACCAAGTGTGATAAACAACTACACAGGCAAGACCATCAATCACCCATACTGGAAAAAAATTAGTTACAGAAAGAAGAGAGAAAGAACGATCATCCTCTCTATTCTTCCTTCTCGTGAGTCTCACAGAAGAGCATAAATCAGACAGCTCAGAATTCTTCTGCCCAACCGATTTAAGAAGAAAAAAAAACACAAAACAAAACAAAAAAAATGTATAAAAAAATCTCGAGTGCGGTTCCAATTTGTCCACCCGCCCCCTACTTTTCAATGCTTTATATTTTGCAACACTTCATTGGCCAGGCTGTGGCTTCACTCTGTGAAGTTTGATTAAAGTGGTGAGCGAGGATGAAACAATGGCAGCACATCTGGGAAAAACAGAGCAAAGTATGGAACGCTACGCTTCACTTGCCCCACACAACCTCATTAATAGATATACAAATCACACCCCATCAGCCTGTTTGAAATATGTGGTGTGTGTGTGTGTGTGTGTGTGTGTGTGTGTGTGTGTGTGTGTGTGTGTGTGTGTGTGTAAAACTGTAAGAGAGAGAGGGAGAAAATTGACATATGAAGTGGTCCAGGGTGTATGATATCTTTACAGCATATATCTAAATCCTCTCATAGCATGAATATGTTCAAATGTATACCGGGTAATACTGTGCAAAAGTTTTGGGCCACCAGTAGATATACCCTAGATATACTATTGTTGTAGAAATGCTATAACAATGGCCATACATAATTATTTCTCAGTCTTTTTTTTTTAATACAACCAGAAAATACAATTGATTTGTATGCAATATAGAACAATGAAAAAAATTCTGGCTACAATGGCAAGGATTTACTGTGACCTCCTCTTACACTTTTACAGTTGCAGAATGTGGCAGCTTCATCAGGATGCCAAGTTAACCCTTCTATAGTCCAAAGAAGCTTGATCAGGAATGGACTTTTTGGACAGGCAGCAGGGTGAAAAGTATAGATATGCTAAAGCTCACAAAGTTTGGAATGACGATCAGTGGAAATGGAGGGACGAATCCAAGTTTGAAATATTTGGCTCCAGTCATCGACAATGTGTTATATATTGTCATTATACCACTGCTAAAATAAGAAATATAATGGTGGCCTAAGACTTTTGCATAGTACTGTACATTATATGCAAGGTGTCTTAAAACAAGCCCATAGAGGCACATACATGCATATAACTAAACATCTGTATTTCTTCTTTTTCTCCTATGCTTTTAAGGTCATTTGTCATTCAGCAAATTCCAAGCAGTAACCTCTTCATGGTGGTGGTGGACAATAAATGTCACTGCAGGGATTTTGGACCCATCACTATGGACCCCATCGAAATCATGTATATCCTTTTAGAAAAGACGTTGAAGAGAAATACAGCAGCACTCTCATTCCTAGGGACTGTATGCATTCTCAATTAATGAAATCTATCATTTCATGTTTCCTGTGCCAAAATGAGGTTTGTTTAATTTGGAGTTGAAAGAAATGAAGGAGTTAGAGGAGAGCTTAGATCACTACTTTGAACCTTGATTTGATTTAATCCTAGTTTCATTGTATATTTTTGTTACGTCTTTACATTACATTGTTAGTGTATTGAGCATAGTATTGCTGCTTCATAATATACTGTAAAAACTAATCCTTATTTTCGCCCAGACTGCCCTTATCAGTACGAATTAGCACATTTTCAATACTTATTGTTTTACTTATACTACAGCCAAATTCCTTTATCCAAACTCTCCTTTATCTGAAATCCCTCTATGTTGTTTGGAAAATTTTAATAGCATATTTTTCTATTTGAAACACTGTCTCATTATAAAAAATGATGAATGTTAAAATGGCAGAGGTAAAAATTGTTCTGAATGACTCCTTACCTTTATCTACACATTCCTTTTTTTTTTAATCCTGTGGTTAATTACGAGATTGTTTTACAGTGGGGCAAAAACTATTTAGTCAGGCACTGATTGTGCAAGTTCTCCTACTTAGAAAGATGAGAGAGGTCTGTAATTTCCATCATAGGTACACTTCAACTATGAGAGACACAATGAGGAAAAAAAATCCAGTACATCACATTGTACATTTTTTTAAGAATTTAATTGTAAATTATGGTGGAAAATAAGTATTTGGTCACTCACGAACAAGCATCATTTCTGGCTCTCACAGACCTGTAACTTCTTCTTTAAGAAGCTCTTCTGTCCTCCACTCATTACCTGTATTAATGGCACCTGTTTTACCTCATTATTTGGATAAAAGACACCTGTCCACAGCCTCAAACACTCAGACTCCAAACTCAACCATGGCCAAGACCAAAGAGCTGTCAAAAGACACCAGGAAGAAAATTTGTTGACCTGCACCAGGCTGGGAAGAGTGAATCTACAATAGGCAAGCAGGTTGGAGTGAATAAATCAACTATGGGAGCAATTGTAAGAAAATGGAAGACATACAAGACCACCCTCGATCTGGGGCCCCATGCAAGATCTCATCCCATGGGGTCAAAATGATCATGAGAACGGTGAGCAAAACTCCAAGAAACTACACGGAGGGACCTGATGAATGACCTGTAGAGAGCTGGGACCAAAGCAACAAAGGCTACCATCAGTAACACACTACGTCAAGAGGGACTCAGATCCTGTAGTTTACATTACATTTACATTTACATACTGTAGTGCTAGGCGTGTCCCACTGCTTAAGCCAGTACATATCCAGGCCCATCTGAAGTTTGTCAGAGAGCATATGGATGATCCAGAAGAGGATTGGGAGAATATCATGTGGTCAGAAAAAAACAAAATAGAATTTTTTGGTAAAACCTCAACTCGTCATGTTTGGAGGAAGAAGAATGCTGAGTTGCATCACAAGAACACCATACCTACTGTGAAGCATGGGGGTGGAAACATCATGCTTTGGGGCTGTTTTTCTGCAAAGGGGACAGGACGACTGATCCGTGTTAAGGGAAGAATGAACGGGGCCATGTATCGTGAGATTTTAAACCGAAACCTCCTTCTATCAGTGAGAGCATTGAAGATGGAATGTGACTGGGTCTTCCAGCATGACAATGATCTCAAACACACCACCCAGACAGCGAACGAGTGGCTCCGTAAAAAGCATTTCAAGGTCCTGGAGTGGCCTAGCCAGTCTCCAGATCTCAACCCCACAGAAAATTTGTGGAGGGAGTTGAAAGTTCATGTTGCCCAGCAACAGCCCCAAATCATCACTGCTCTAGAGGAGATCTGCATGGAGGAATACCAGCTACAGTGTGTGCAGACCTGGTGAAGACTTACAGGAAACGTTTGACCTCTATCATTGTCAACAAAGGTTATGTTACAGAGTATTGTGTCGAACTTTTGTCATTGGCCAAATACTTATTTTCCACCATAATTTACATTTAAATTCTTAAAAAATCCTACAGTGTTATTTCCTGGATTTTTTTTCTCATTTTGTCTCTCATAGTTGAAGTGTACCTATGATGAAAATTACAGACCTCTCTCATTTTTATAAGTAGGAGAACTTGCACAATCAGTGGCTGACTAAATACTTTTTTGCCCCACTGTATATATTTAATGGTTAGTTCTAGAAGACACAAGTGTAGGACAGTAGTGATTGAGCACATCATGCTAGAGTGGTCCACCTAGTCTACAGATAACAGGCAGGAAGGTCAATCATAAAGTAACCTGCACCACTTGAGAACAGATGGGGTTTTGAATATGTAGGCACCAGTCAGAGATTTCCCTACAGGCATAATTGGAAATGGACTCCTGTTATCCATATGTTCGTTACCTGAACCATTTTCTGGAGCAAAATACATTTCACTAACAGGGTTTGACTGTACTTGGCTCTGAATGTTTGAGCGTGAGGAGTCACAAAGTTTTTAGATTTATGTTTATTTGTTATTTATGAGTTGAATAGCAAAAAACTAAATCAAATGCAGATTCAAAATGCATTCAAATGTTCTTTAATTTAATATGCATACCTACAGTTGTCCTTTTTTCAGCGTTGTATAAATGTCTTGGGTGTCGGGTTTTGCTTATTTGACAAACAAACTGAAAGAAAATTAAAGGTATGACTAAGGAAGGGGAAACAGTTTAGCACTTTAATTTGTAACTTCATTTTTATGAAGTGAGTTTATTTGGCCATGTTGTCTGCATGGAGATGAAAAGCACAAGAGATGTTTGTGTTCAGTCGAATAGACTTCCAGACTGAAGATGCTGAGGGTTTTTTTTATCCACTCTCTCTGACAGAAACAGATGGTGTATTTCACAGTGACCCAGAATGAAGCGATGATCAACACCAGACATGCTTCTCAGAAAAAAAAAGCCGCTCATATGGGCCCAGTGTGTTTCTGAGGCTCAGAGTCTGACAACATCATTTCCTAACGCTGCTCTTTGTCAACTCTGTAAATCGTTCTGAGTGTGAAGATATGAAGACCCAACAAATGATAAATATGCAAGCATAATTCTAGATGATCTGAATAGAATTATGTTACTTAGCATTGTCTGATTTAGCAAACAACCTGTCATTTTATGACCCAGATGGTTTCTTTCAAAAATTAAAATGGCTGGAATATAGCTTGGAAAATTCAGTGTGATGGAACATATTTGGCTGTTTCTTTCTGTGAAGTGCCTTCTATATGTTTATTTTACTTAACCTCAATGTACATAATGAATCTCTGAAATGTGAGCGACTGAAGTTACAGAAGGACAGGAGGCGCCCAGACACATGCCACCCCTTCCATCCGGAGGTAGCTGTTTTTAGATTCTTTTCCAGAACCACTGCAAGCATCGTCTTGAGCTAGACTATTATGTAATTGTAATTGGTTCTGTTCATAAGTCCTGAACACCCCATTTTTAAGATGAATTTTATTATATTTGTTTTATTGTTTTATTTATATGTATTTTCTGTTGATCAGTACATAGTCAATACGATTGTGCAGGTTCTCCTACTTAGGAAGTTGAGAGAGGTCTGTAATTTTCATCATAGGTACACTTCAACTATGAGAGACAAAATTAGAAAAACATCCAGGAAATCACATTGTAAATTTTTTAAAGAATTTAATTGTAAATTATGGTGGAAAATAAGTATTTGGTCACCCACAAACAAGCAAGATTTCTGGCTCTCACAGACCTGTAACTTCTTTAAGCAGCTCTTCTGTCCTCCACTCGTTACCTGTATTAATGGCACCTGTTTGACCTTGTTATCTGTATAAAAGACACCTGTCCACAGCCTCAAACAGTCAGACTCCAAATCCAACCATGGCCAAGGCCAAAGAGCTGTCGAAAATTGTAGACCTGCAGCAGGCTGGGAAGAGTGAATCTACAATACAGAGTGAATACAATACAAAAATGGAAGACATACAAGACCATTGATAATCTCCCTCAATCTGGGGCTCCACGCAAGATTTCATGCAATGGGGTCAAAATGATCATGAGAACGGTGAGCAAAAGTCCCAGAACAACACGGAGGGACCTGATGAATGACCTTGCAGAGAGCTGGGACCAACATAACAAAGGCTACCATCAGTGAGAGCATTGAAGATGGAACATGGCTGGGTCTTCCAGCATGACAATGATCCCAAACATAACGCTCGGGCAACGAAGGAGTGGCTCCATAAAAAGCATTTCAAGGTCCCGGAGTGGCCTAGCCAGTCTCCAGACCTCAGACCCATAGAAATTTGGTGAAGGGAGTTGAAAGTCCGTGTTGAGAAGTGACAGCCCCAAAACATCACTGCTCTAGAGGAGATCTGCATGGAGGAATCCGCCCAAAATACCAGTTACAGTGTGTGCAAACCCGGTGAAGACTTACAGGAACGTTTGACCTCTGTCATTGCCAACAAAGGTTATGTTACAAATAATTTACAATTAAATTCTTTAAAAATTCTACAATGTGATTTCCTGGATTTTTTTTCTCATTTTGTCTCTCATAGCTGAAGTGTACCTATGATAAAAATTACAGACCTCTCTCATCTTTCTAAGTAGGAGAGCTTGCATAATCGGTGGCTAATTAAATATTTTTTTGCCCGACTGTATCTGTCTGCCTGTCTGTCTGTCTCTCTCTCTGCCTGTCCATCTATCTGTATGTCCATTCATCCACCCATCCGTCCTCCCATTTCTTGCTCCTTAGAGGCCTTCAAACTTGCATCCACCCAGGCATCTATCTTTGCATTATTTCATTTATTCTTTAATCCATTCATTCATCCATTGCTCCTTCCATCCATTTATTCAAAATCCGTAAATTGAAAAAAAAAATGAGGTATGACTCAGGGAGTGGAAAAAGTTTAGTACTTTAGTTTCTTTTCTGAAACAACACAATCTGAATTAAGGTATGTATGTATGTATGTATGTATGTGTGTATGTGTATATACATATACATATAATTATTTACATGTTGTAATCTGTCTTGTTCTCATTTTTCCATAGGAAAACTCTATGGAATGTGGCCATGCAATAAACCTGACTCCATCACCAATGGTAACATTCTTCACTCTATTAGTTGCACTATGTCCAAGGTGATGAGAGCTGCTCTGCCCCTAACCCCTGGCTCAGCTCGACCTGGTTCTACTTGACTTGGCATGCAAAAGCGATGACATATACAACCAACACTGAACAACCAAAATAAGTAAATGTAAGCGATGAAAAAAATCACAAGATGATAGTTGCAGGTCATGGAGATGTTTTATGTCTTTGCTTTGTATTTTTTATTTTTTTATGTTTTTGCATTTTTAGTGGACAGTCATGAATAGAATATGTATTAACAAGAATAAAAGTATGGCTGGTGTGCTTGTTAATCATGAGGTCCAGAAAGTTAAAGAACGCATAATACATATAGTTAAAACTAAAAAAAAGAGTCTATTTAGAATTTGCAAGTGATAAACCATACAACTGTGATACTGGACTATTAGGTCTACCAATGTGAGTGAATCTGTATGAGCTTTGCCTTATCATGACAGAAATTAGTCCTGTTTGTGTACTTTTGAAATAAAAAGATCTTTAAAATTCTGCAAAGTTTAATGATCATTCCAGGCGAGAGAGAGAGAGAGAGAGAGAGAGAGAGAGAGAGAGAGGGAGAGAGAGTGTGTGTGTGTGTGTGTGTGTGTGTGTGTGTGTGTGTGCGTGCTTAAATACCAGGGCTTTCACTCAAAGTACATGAGAATACCATGTTCACGGTCTCCAAGCACATCTGCATTCCATTAGAATGGTGCAAGACAGACAGATGTGACCTAAGTAAAGAGAGCAATGTTCTTGTTTTGCTCTAAACAAAGAATTACCCAGAGGAAAGAAAAATTAAAAAAAAGATCTCCTTAATGTCTCAGTAGTTTTTCATAGACATCAATGAGATCATATAGAAAGACAAATGAGACTTTAGCATACGTCTCCTGCTGCTCAAATGTGTCTCCTAAGATAAAGAACCCAGTAGTCTCGTGTCTCCTCTTGAGCCGTAGTACAGATCTCAATACACTTTCACCTTGTGCTCAGATTTGCCAAAATAACCTCAAAGGCGTCTTTTCTGTGTGGAGTCTGCATGTTCCTCCCCGTGTCCATGTGGGTTTATCCCCGGGTACTCTGGTTTCCTCCCACAGTTTAAAGACACGCATGTTAGGTTACCTGGTGTCTCTAAAGTTCCCCCTAGTGTATGAGTGTGTGAGGGTAGGCAGATAAGAAAATGAATGGATGAACTAATAGCTGTATTGAAAAGGCATAGGCCTACTACATACTACTTACGTACTACATCCGCCTAAAAGTATGCCTAAAGTATAAACTATGTAGTATGCAGTAAGCAACCAAAATGAAAATCCGTAGTGGCCTAAAGATATCTGGATGCTGTACTACTCTGGTCGGTTGTTCCAGTATGCAGGGGGAGCCATAGACACCGCATTGGCTGTTTCAGCTCGTTGCTACGATACATCAACGGGTCCAGGCAAGACTGGCTGGTAAACAAATACAAGCAAACGGAGGAGCTGCGTTTTTTTCAGAAAATTTCTTCAAATACACAATGACACTAATTGTTTTTCAACAGATTTTAATGAGTCATTTTTATATTCAAGGATTTTTTTATGTACGTGGCGTTTAAAAAAGTTTTGACTCCAGTTACTACAAATATGGATTATTTACCTCGGTCAATACGCATGGAAACGTTTTTTTATAATTTAGTGTACATGAAATCTGTAGAAGGTTTTTTAATGTTCTCGAAATGGCTTATTCTGTCTACGTCCTCATTATTTGAGCTCTTCTTTTGTCCCAGGTCATTATTCACTCATTCACTTTGAAATACTGGAAAAAATATAAATCATGTGTCTTTAAGTTCTTATAACTGACCATAATTGACAAAAATATGACAAAATCAACAACAAAAATCAAATAATGAGACACTGGCAGTCACTCTGCTTTCTGTTTGTTAGAACAATGAAATGATACACTCAAAGGCAATATGCAGTACAGTACAGCATATTATTAGCCAATAAGATGTGATCTAATTACATAGATTAAAAATAGTAGATCTAGTATATGTAGTATACAGTAGTACTATAATAGTACTATAGCCCAGGAAAAAAATCTTCTGTGAAATTTGACAGAAGAACCATGAAGTGGCCAAATTACGACCAAAATTCATAGTACAACTGTGAAATAATTCATGGTCAGTTCATAGTCAACCAAGTTTACAGTTGTATGTTGAAATTTCACAGTAGAACCATGAAGTGGCCAAATTACCATCAAAAATCCATAGTAGAACTGTGAACTTCATGGTCAAACTGTGAAAATTCACATGAAAACTGTCAAGCAATTCACAGTTTTACAATGGAAATTCACAGTACATTTTTTCCTGAGAGTACAGAATATAAAATAGTGAATATTATATTATGCAACTATTATATTACTATTTATACTACATATACTATGTACTATTGCTAATCTATTACTATTATTGTTTTATTATATTATTATTTATTAGACTAGAATCAGGCATGTTTTTTCCAATACAACTATTGAAGAATTATTAGAAGTTGCCTGAACCAATATGGCGACGACGTTGACGCATGATCCAGTGGCCAATTCGGCGTCAAGGTATATTACGTCTATGGGGGAGCCATCGTCATTGTCTACTGCATCCAATCATGCACCGTGGCCTCACTCAGCTCAGCCTGCTTCACCAAAACAATATGATGGCAGATAATGCTACGGGAAAGAATTCTGCCATCTCCGAGTATAAATATTAATATAGTCATTGTATTGTGATTTGTTCTCCTGTGAATGAGGCCAAGAAAGTTTAAAAATATAAGTTGTAGGTAAGTTTGCAGTAAGTGGTCACTATACTGTACTGCATACTACGTAGAGGGGCCAGTATGCAGTACATATTAGTGTAGTATGCAGTATAGTAGTGTGCCATTTCAAATACAGCCAATGAATCAAGACAAGAGTCTCCACATGAAGCCTTCACTTTTGAGGCTTTGTATTACTATATGATTTTATTCACCTTAATAGCAGTACCTTTAAACAGATATATGAATTCACAATTTATTTGTAGAAACCAGTGCTTTTGCAGTGTCCTTGATCAAATAAATCATCTCTTCTCTGTGGAAGCCCAGATAACACAGGAACCGCTTCACAGTTCCAACGTCCCCAGTTTGATCCCTACCCCGGACTGCTCTTGTGTGGAGTTTGCATGTCCTCCTCGTGTCTGTGTGGGCTTATTCCGGGAGCTCCAGTTTTCTCTTCCAAAGACATGCCTTAGGTTAACTGATTATGCCAAATTGGGCCAATGTGAGTGTGTATGACTACTTTTGTAACTTTGTACTTGTCGTGAAATGGTCACTGCAGCTGATACAATGTTAAATAAAGATAATTCTCATTCTCTTCCCATTTATTAACTCAACCATCCATATCATAGAAACTCTAACACTCCTAAATTTAAATTTATTTTGTAAGATAATGACATTCCATTACAGTAACTCAATGTTTACCATAACCCATTATTGTCACAGCATTGTCTGCTGTTGATAGACAAAGAAGACAAGTAAAAGATCTCTCCAGGTCTCGCATGAATTTGAAACCAAAAGCTTTGACTCCTTTAACCTTAGAAGTGTCTCATGTTAAATTTTTGTCTAATGCTATTACTCCTAAGCAGTTTTAGGTTTGTTTGTTTGTTTATTTAACTTCGTTTCACCATCAGTGGCCATATTCACAACAGACACAAGTCATAATACACAATACAGTATATACACAACAAACACAATTTCAACACACTAGTCATGGGCCAATTTAGAGTGACAAATCAACCTAACGCTTGTCTTTGGAATGTGGGAGGAAACCGGAGTACCCAGTATAAACCCACTCAGACACTGGGAGGGCATGTAAACTCTGAGTCTGGGGAAGGGTAATAACCAGGGATACTGACATTCAATAAATACTGCAGGGTTTTATTGTACAAGATAACAACCATTGCATTTCTGAAATAATGCACATTTAGCCTTGCTATCTTCACACTGTAACAGCACATATTACAACCCCAAATCAGAAAAATTTAGGACGGTATGTAAAATGCAAATTTAAAAAAACGGCAAGAATGATTGGAAGGGATTTACATATTTCTCTTTCTATAGTTCTATCATTAACAATTCATGGTCTCTGGAGGAATTTCAGTGCATAAAGGACAAAGGTGCAAGCCTAAACTGAACACGTGTGATCTCCAATCCCTCAGATGGCACTGTATCAAGAACCATCATTCACCAATAGATGATAGAACCACATGGGCAAGGGATTACTTTATCAAACATTTATCAAGCACTACAATACAGAGTTACAATCACAAATGCCACTTAAATGTTACTGTACAAAAACAAGCCTTATGTTAACCTCCTGAAATGGCGTCAAGCTGTCTGGGCTTGGACCATCACACAGTGGAAACGTGTATTGTGGTCAGACCAATCAGTATTCCAGATCTTTTCTGGAAAAAATGGATGACAAAAGGGACCATCTATTACTATTATTATTATTATTATTAGGACTATTATTAGCAACAAGTCGAAAAACCATGGTCTGTCATGGTATGAGGTTGTGCCCATGGCAAAGGTCATTTACACTTGATGGCACAAACAACATTTTGATCATTTTCTCATACATTTGTTGACAAACTGGAGATCCTCTGCCCATCTTTGCTCCTTAAAAACTCAGGCTTTCGTGGATCCTGTTTTTGTACCAAATCATCAAGTCTGGTCCTGCTGCTTTGCAGGGGTTCTGTCTCTTAAACAGTTTGTCAAGTATGGACAACCATCGTTGTGGTTTGGGGGAAGAGGGTATCTCTAAGGCACCAGCCTGGCCCACTGCTTGAGTTTTGGAGCAGGAGATGTGAGTCAGGGGGGATGTGTCAGCACTGTCCTTTTGACTTTCAAATCAACAGTAAAACTCATTCGGGCTGTTGACTAGGTGCGAGTCGTTAGCTGAATGGGGGCTTTAGGTTTGAAGTTGGTAATCTTCCTAAGGCCACTCCAGACAGAAGCAGAGCCATTTCTCCTTTTCCAACCTGCTTGAGTTTAGCTGTAAACCAGGGTTTGTGTTGTTGTAGCTGACCCTGACTAAGGTCTGCAGTTAAATACAAGTCAAAGCAACTCTAAGAAATACTGTATATTTTTTTAATTTGAGTTTTCCATACTGTCACATGCCCCATTTTTCTGATTTGGAGATGCACATGGATAGGATTATTTACTTGGAATATTTGGATAGGAAATCACAATAGACCTATGCACTGCCAACACAAGTATTCATAGGGTCTTCACTCTATTTGACCTTTCACACTATTAGCCATGCCATACTCCTATCTCATCTTTCATCTGTTGGTTTTTCTATCTTTCTTTTTAGTTGGTTTCAATCACATTTAACTATCTGGCAAACAATATATTTCGATATGTAAACAAAAACTTCTACTGCTCACTTATTTCCAGATATATCAATTTTAACATCAACATTGGTGGTGTACTTATTGGATCAGCTAAAACAATAAAGAATCTTGGTTTCATTTTTGATCCATCTTAACATCTGGGTCACATATTAAGACTAACCAAGAGTGCATTCTATCATCTGTACAACATAACAAGTATCCGGCCCATGCTCAACAACAAGGATGCATAAGACATAACTGTCAGAATTACTTTATCATCACAGTCCCCCTCAAACTCTGCAACTCCTCAGCATTAGGTTATTTCCAGTTCCTCGTTTTAAACTGTCACCTATGGGAGTAAGGTAATAGATCGTTTTAGATCATCTGTTCCTCGATCTAAATGATAGTAATGCTCACTTTTTACCTTCAAGCCAAAACGTCTCTGAATGCTTTGCTTCTCTCTCTTCTTCCTCTCTGCCAGCCTCCTTTTTCTTTCTTCTGCTCCTCACACTTGAATGTAGAACATCTTTGGATTTACTGAAATGAGCTATATAAGTTGTACTTTTTATTAGTAGTAGTGGTATAAGTATTATTCTTTTTATTATCTTGTTTATTGCGCTTACATACCACAACATTCAGTCAGCATGTTTGTTTATAACTGTTAGCTAATCCAGAACATCCTAATCTTAGCTGTTCTGTGCAGTATTTTTGTATAACTCATTTCGCATTCTTTTTACTCTTACATTTTATTTATGCTTTTAATCAGTATTATAAAATCATTGAAAAGTCACAAAAGAACACACATAGTCCTTCACACGGAGTCCAAAACTGACAAACTACGACAATGCGTAAAATTTTTATCGAAGCCTGTTCTCATTTCTGAGTTGTTCGGATGGATTAAAATCAGGCTGACCAACCAGAGCTTGGATAGCCTGCAGAACAGCTCATCCTGGTAGCAGCAGAGCACATGTTTTGTATGACTATAAAACACGCTGACTATAAAACCATGGATATCGAAGAAAGTATCTGGCGGAATATAGCTGAAAGGAGGGGAATGATGGTGACAACCTCACAGTGACTGTATGCAACTGTCTGTTCATGCCCACAGAAAAACACAAACTATACTGTAGGTTCCTGCACTAATCCTTGCTTGTTTGATGATGTGAAAAAGACACTGTGAAATCTCCGTGATACATTAAGAGAAAGGAAATTAAAGAAAGCAAAAGCAGACATGGAGTTTTCAGTGTTTAGGCAAAAAAAACCACTACGTAAAAAACGCAACCATTTTTTCTTGTGTAAAAATTGTACTCAGTGTGAAAAGGCCTTTTCCAGTGAAATTGTCTGCAAATTTATCTTTAACCAATATTTCACAACAACAACCAAAGTACCACTCTATCTTCTCATTCAATCATCATTGAACCTCCAGAGACCCCACATGAGGACATGAAGTTTTGGGTTTGCTGCTCCTCATACTTCATTCTGCTTAACTCAGTTTTCATTTGGAGTCATTCTTGAGCAATTCACAAAAACAAAAATACCTCCTGTTCAAAGATGGTGCTCAGCTTTTATACATAAAAAAAAATCAGAACTTCGAGGAGGGTAATGAGGTCTCAAGAGGTTAAGATGGCCCCTGCAGCTATTCTCCACTGCAGAGTGTGATATATTTACTTATTCTTCCTCCATCATTTGTGATACTTTTAGGTGTGATAAGTGTTAGCTTACCTGTTTGCAATCTCAGAAGTATGTTGTTAAATTTTGCCAGTGTTTTGTATGTTAAACTCATCTTTTTTCTTAGAAGTATAGTCCAGGGTTCACCTGCCACACAGCAACTGTTCAGTCCTTGAGCAAGGCCCTTAACCCACAATTGTTTGGTTTGTAAAACTGTATCATTTGTAAGCATCAAAAATGATTAAATGTAAATTATTAAATGACATCATCCCACATCCCATACATTTTACACATTTTACAATATTCTAGGGTAAGTATTTTGTGTGTGTGTGTGTGTGTGTGTGTGTGTATATGTGTGTGTGTGTGTGTGTGTGTGTGTGTGTGAGAGAGAGAGAGAGAGAGCTGTGTTTTTTTGGGGCAAACTACTAAGATTATATAGCTGTAATTCCACTGTATTTATGTGTAAATATATTCACTGCAACATAATAACACAGAACATGGTTTTTGAATCCTACAATTTAAGGAATCTTGTCAGCAAGCATTTCAGATCATGACCACTGTTCTACATTTCTGCCAACGTTCATCGTCACCCAAAAAGGCAAAGCTGGTCTGTGTTCAGTAGTATATACTGCTTATTACTCAACAAATTTAGTCTCCCAGGCACAGGTGACTAATGAATATGTTGGCCTTAGCTTAATTGTACTTTGAAGCTTTTAATGATAAGAAGTATCACCTCATTACTAGTAATACCATGGGGAAGGATGGTGTTACAGCAGCAGACCATCCAGCAAACAGCAAAACAACATAGTGTAAACTAAATGTACAAGCTAAATAAAATTTAAAAAAATGCAATATGAAAAGAAATGGAATTATGGAGAAAGGTAAAACAAAAAGAGCACAGACACTACACACATGGCATCATCAGACCCACTTTACTGGGGCGTGTGCCCCAGTAAAACATTGCTGTGCCCCTCTAAAATCACAGCGGTAAAAAGTCACGCGTATCCTGGATTGCTGAGCAGAACTACAAGACATCCCACACAAATTCATTACAAGCACTACATTTCCCATAATGCCCCAGCATCTTTCTAAAAGCTCATAACATCCCAGCATCTTTCCAAAAGGTGTCAGACCCCAGTTTCTTTCAGTTTTTGGAGTAATGGACATCTGCAAATATTTCAAAGAAAGTCATCCACACTGCAGACAGGTAACAATAGCTCAACGCTGTATGTTTTAGCGACTTATAACCGTATAACTTACCAAAAATACATTTTAGACCACTAAAGCAAAGGCATTCATTAAAATAGGAAATGCATCAGTTATTTTAGCATAAACAAAATGAATGCAAATTTAAAAAAATCAGTGTAATTTTCTATAATTTCTCATCCATGACAGAGTATTGCCCAATTTAGTGTTGAATCACTTAATTTATTATATGATGTTATATTAAATAGTGTTTAATAAATTCATTTTTTTATGCACAGTTGTGCCTCTATGACTGATAGGCATGCAGAGAGGTACAGCTGTGCCTCTCTAAGTTTTGTGTGTGCCCCAGTTCAACAAGTAGTCTAGAAATGCCCCTGGTGCACAGCGGAGATTCATTTTTTAGGTTCCAAAAAGAGGACTGTCCAGGAAAAAATTAGGACAAATTGTCACTCTAGTTTAGTTATGTAATGTCACTAGTCACTCAGCTGGCTGCTGCACCATCTGTTGCTGCTGAGCAGAAGAAGCGAGCTGCATCTTGTGAATACTCGAAACACCTGCAGCTTGTTTCCTCTCATCAAAGCTCGGTCTGTTTATACTTACACTTCCTCAGAAGTGGTGCGTGATGGTAAAAGATCATCCTTTAGTGTGAGCCTTATGTCTCGTCCCTCTTTGCAACCATACAATTTCCTTGCTCTCTCTCTTTCTCTATTCCAAACATGCTCCTTGTCACTGCGCTGTACCGTTGCTTTATGCTACGTGTGTGGTCATTGGTCTTCTCCCACTTTGTTCCTCAGCATCCAGGAACAGCTTTTTTTCTCCTCACTGAGTCTCTGAAGGCTCATGTTTTCTATTATTACTTGTTGGTGCTTTCCATTCATTCCACCATCTGAACAATGAAGAACCCCTCTATTCTACCTTTTATTTTTGAGGGTGCCTTATTTATTTCCCCCTTTTGTTATGATATAGCAGCTTTTGCGCCAAACAGTTCTAAGGACTAATTTTGGCTCCCTTGAAAACTATATTTGTTCCAAGACTTTTTTTATTTGCATTTGCACCGCCAGTAAGAACTGTGTGTGATGCTGAAGTGATGCAAGCCATGCAAATTTCAATTTTGACTCAAAATCGTGTTGCACTTCCTCTGTCTCATATAAGCTCAGTAAAGCCTAAACTTCACTGTTTGACTGTTTTCTTTCCATTTTTAGCATTTTATTTTTATTTATTTGGTTTATGTAACATCATTATCAACATCAGTGGCCATTTCAGTGGCACACACAAGGCTACATCAAGACTTGTCCTATATATGTTCAGGTTGGTGCCAATTTAGCATAATCAATTAACCTAATGCATGGCTTTGGACTGTTAGAGGAAACCGGAGTACCAGGGGTAAACCCATGCGGACACGGGGAGGACATGCAGACTCCACACAGAAAGAACCCAGGACGCTCCACCCTGGGATTGAACCCAGGACCTTCTTGCTGTCAGGCAACGGAGCTACCCACCACCCTCCTTTTGCGCAGAGTTCCTAAGACCTTGGTAAACAGTTTGGCTGGCTCCTCCATAATTCATGCCTTGGAAATACTAGCCAGTCCCTGCTGGGAAAACAAAACCCTAATTAAAGTGACAGGCTCCGATGCAGCTGGAAACTTTGTGGCCGAGTATCTGGTCGTAGAACACCTCACCTCCTCGCAACCCAGCTGTGTGTTCAGGGCTTGGACAGATAGCCCATTGATTCAGGGCTGATGGTTCGACACACCACACTGCTTAAGTTGGTGGTTAACGGCTCTGACAGAGAGCCGGTTTGATTCTTCGTCATCCCCTCTCCCAAACATTCAGTGGTTCTCAATCTTCCATGGCTCAGACCTGCTCACTACAGTGTGGCTCCTTCTCAATAGAGGTCCCAACTGTAGTTAAAACAATGAACATGTCTTGGTTTTACCAGAACTTTAAACATTATGTAGTAACGCAGCCACTAGAAAACCACACCATGATTTTCAAAGAAATGACCGCAGTGAAGGACTGGGAGGGGGAATGGAGGACTAAGAGCTGAGAGGCACTCAGTCAAGAGTTTTTTAGCCATCCATGTCCCCAGTGTCAACTAATTTCTTCTTTTCAGAGAAGAGTTCTAGCTGTTTATGACTCTATGCAAACTATCACATATGTAATGCCATCACAAATGAGTTCACATACCCTTTGCCTCTCGTGCCACAGCCACAGTTTGGAGCTTCACCAAGCCAGATCTCTGTGCTTATTATATCTGAATCCAGGAAGATGATGAGTGGAAAACGGCTTTCTCTACTACTAATGGCCACTACAATTACTTTGTGATGTCATATGGACTTGCTAATGCTCCCGCAGTGTTGTTGTTTTTTTTGTTCGTTTGTTTGTTTGTTTTTTATTCTTTTGTGAATGAGATCTTCTGATACATGTAGAATCAATTATGTATCATGTACATAGCTGACATTCTGATACTGTCATCCTGCAGGAGCACATTTCAAATGTACATGCATTCCTGGCTTGGTTGGTGGCTAACTCATTGTAGAAATACTAATTTCACAATCCATTGGTTGTTTTCATTGGGGTCTGTGATGTCAGGATGTTTTACTGCCTGCTTATCAGGAATTTTTCCATTTGTGCAGTACCTCTCACCTCACTTTAGAAGGGAGCTCTGCATCAACTTTCCTGTTCTTCCTATGTTTAAGAAGCAATCACCTTTTTGAAGAAATGATTTGTTGGCACAGATTTTTTATCACCCAGATCCCTACCAGCCATTTCTTGTCGAGGTATATGCTTCAAAGTATATAAGTGGGAGTGGGGCTTCTCTTTCACAATGCTTGTGAGTCCAAGCCAAACTGTAGAGCAAAATTATGACATGGTTAATAGAGAGCTCCTGGTTATTAAATTGGCCCCAGAGGAATGGCAGCACTTGCTGGAGGGAGCATTACACCCTTTTGTGGTCTATACTGACCACAAAAACCTGGACTATATCTGCCAGGAACAGCGTGTCATGCCTCGTCAGGGAAGGTGAGCTTTAATTTTCCCCGGTTTAGCTTTACCATTACTTACTGGCTGACTGCCCATAATAAAAAGTCAGACACCTTCCGTCACCTGATTATGCCTATTCCCCCAGCATACAGGGCACAGCCAGTCCACATGTCTTGTCAATTATATACTCTAGGGTCTTAATAGAGAGACTGAAAGTGCAGCAGCAGAAGATCTTCTGCAGTAAGAAGGACTATGGAACCACCCAACTACACCTAGAGAGACTAGGCCATTCATCATTGTCATGAGTCATCCATGTCTGTAGGACAATTGCCACTGTCAGGAGGCACACATGCCTGGGGATTAAGTGTAGTTGGCCACAAAGAATATGCAGCTTAATCTGCCATACAAGAATCAGACCCCTACATTTTACAAGGTGGTATGGCGCTTCAACCATGTCACCTACAACTTACAGCTACCACTAAACCTCTTTCATTGCTCATTGTCAGTGGTGCTGGAACCCCTACCTTGTTCCACAGAGACCTAGCAGTGGACTATGAGTCTAAAGGCAATAAGATGATCCTACCACCAAGCTTCCTCCTATCACACTTCATTGTTCAGGCCAGTTGTGCTGAGGCCATTCATTACAAGTAATGAATACAACTAATAAAAAATACATGTAATTAAGCTCAATTATAAAGTCTACTGTATGTCCTTTTTATTCCCCTATTAGTCAGGAAAACGAATAATTGAAAATATAAAAATATGTGTAGCATGTACTGTATTTTGTAACTTTTATTACTAATTATACGCAATTACATCATTCCAAATTAGCTTTATCTAAACATCATGTTATGATCTTAAATGTCTAGGGGTTAATAGGGTCACACATAAAATATGAAGGCCAATGCCAAACCAACTTCCAGAAAACCACAAAACTCTACATGCCAAAATTTCCACATTTATTTCGTTTTGACTTGTACAGAGTTATCTTTTTGCTTTTTGTTCAAGAAATAGTTTCCAAAGAAGAATAAACAAAATCACACAATACTAAACCTACCTCCCTTTCCCATAAACAGGAGACAAAAAGGTACAAAAGAAAACACTCACCCCTACACTCACCAAACAGATAGATCTACATTCGTTTTAGAAAGTCACAAATAAACTGTCACTTAAGCACAACATATCTAAAAAGGTACATTTGGTCTGGTCGGTGGCAGGCTGATCGCCTTGATACAAGCACTGAAACAGCCCTTCTCCCCTCTCTCTTTCTGCAGCCATTAAATATTGCTCTTTAAATACTGGAGGTGCCCATACAGCCTCCAATCACCATATTGCCAGGGCATGCCTGAAACACATGTGAACAAAAGGAAAACAAGGAAGAAAGAACAAAGACGACAATATAGCTTCGTAACAATCATTTCACACCTAAATGATGTCTTATTAGGAACCCTGGAGCAATGATCTGATGTGGTCACAAATGGGCATGCTCAGTCAGAAGCTATTAGTTCAGCTGGCTTTTAAAGGCAGTTCTGTGAGCATCCATAATGCAGTAGTGCATGGAGTATTGAAGAACAACTCTTTTTTTATATTTCCCACCGGGACAGAGTTGTACAATGTAAATTACCATGCAATTTCTCCTCCTGTTGACTGAACAGTTAATTTGCGGATTGAAGCTTCCGTTTTTCTTCTGAAGAGGTTGGGAATCTGCTATTACTGGTCTGGTCTAGTTCCCTCCCTAATGGGGCCCATCACATTCCCAACCATTTTAATCTATTCATTTTTTTCTGCCTTGCTGCCATTCCGTTCCATCTCACGTTCCAACGGTCATTGTGGTGCCTAAAGAGAGAGTGTTTGTCCCATGCAGCAGTCAACCAAAAACTGGCTCCTCTGGTTATCATCTTTCCAGCAATGGCTTGGCCCCAACAAAGTACCCAAGATACAAGATCCTTTTAGATTTTCAGCTCGATATTTCAGTGGAATTGTATTTGGGGTCCTCATTCATTCATTTATTTTGTTATCTGCTTAATCCTGGTCAGGGTTGCAGGAAAGCCAGTGCTTAGCAGGCAACACAGGGCACAAGCCAGGCACAAACCTAGACAGAGCACCAATCCATTGTAGGGCACACACACTCACACACTAAGGGCACTTTGGAAACACCAATTGACCTAATACACGTCTTTGAAATGTGGAGTACCTTGAATAAACCTACATGTACACAAGGAGGACATGCAAACTCCACACAGGCGGAGTCTGAGGTCGGACTAAAGCAGTGATGCTGGAGCTGTGATGTTACCATTGCACCACTGTGCACTACCCTTGGGGTTCCACATGCTAGAACAATAAAAGAATGGTAAAATATGGGTTTGTAAAAATCTTGTAAAAATATCAGTGATGACAATAATAGTAGTAACAACAACAAAACATTTGCAGTTTTAATAATCGTAAACAACTTGTATATTTACTGTTAAGTAATTTATGCATTCCTTATAGCTGTAAAGCAGTTCTGGGCTGCACCAAGCTGTGTTTGCCATTAGTTTGGAAAGTTCTCCGCATGTTCACAAGGTTTCTCTAGTGCCAGTGGTTGAACTGGATACTCTGAGCTCTAGGTCCACAGAAACCATTACCAGAATAAAATGATTACTGAATAGGAAAAGATTTCATAGATATTCTAAAAATGAATGTGACAATTAATTAAAAATAATATTTGAGTATATCATTAATAAACAATACAATAATTTATAGACAGTTTACACATTTTTGTCTGTAGCACGACATGATAAAAAAGTGCAGTTAAAAAGAACCCACACACTCAGTCACTAATGCAAGAAGGGAACCAACACTAGGGTGCCAGCACATCAAAGAACACATCAACTGACCTAATGTATGGCTCTGGAATGTTAGAAGGAGGAAACCAATAAAACTGGATGAAACAGGAGGAGAATATGCAAATTTAACTTAGGCATTCACTGTGTGGGAACCACTGCACAACTGTGGCAGCCAGATAAAAAATACAAATAAATGACATCAGATTTAAAACTTAGACATAATACTTAAAGAACAGTGATAATCAATAGAATATAAACCTACCATGATGCTTGAAAATTTGTGAAACTATTTATCTATTTTAATCTTTATTTCTAGAATTTTGTATATTGCCATATACTGTAAATATGACCTAGAACCTAAAAATAGATTAAAAAAAAACAGAGAGACAAATATATTATACTTGCTATTTTTTGTGGAGGTGTTGAGTTTGTTGAGTCAGTTATGAAACAATGAATTCTGAATCACAAAAGCTAATTCTAAAGGAAAATAGCACTACAAATTATTCTCCCAAAGAATTGTTAAAAAAGAATAAGATCCTGTTTTTGAAGTGCCAAGTCAAAATGTATGTCTTTGTAACGTGGGAGGAAGCGGAAGTACCCAGAGTAAACCCATGCAGACACAGGGAGGACATGAAAACTCCAAACAAATGTCAAAGTTTGGGATCGAATCGGAGATCTCTGGAGTGCACCACCGTGCCTCCCTTCAAGGACAAGAACATTTACTTTCTGGATGGATTTGAACATAGACATATCTTCAAATATCAAGTAAATCCAACCACATGTTTTTTCCTCTCTTATTTCCTTGTCTTTGGTCCTCATTTATCATATTCTAATGGATTTGGTGAGGCAGACTGGCACTGGAAAATGAAAGTCTAAATTTACAGTTATTCTCAATTTTCAGTAATTGCTCTTTTAATATTTTGATTGCTCTTTTGAATACTGTAGGGAAATGACAATCCACATTTGACAAGTGTGTTTGCTTTTATGTGTCTTTCCTTGCATGCAGTTATTCTTGTGCACAAAGGAAAAATGCAGCAAAACCCAAACACTTTGACAAGTACAGTCACACAAGCATACAGTATATTGGCAGCGAATGGCTGAAGTATTCATAACCCTTTACGCTGTGATCTTTTGGCTTTTTTGTATTTGGGTTTCTTGAAAACAAATGCTGTGATGGCAATAGAGCTGGCATCTTTGATTATACAGTGCATGTGATTGACTCAAGGTGGTTTTATTTCTGGTAGTGGTATTTCTCTGAGGCCTACAGATAAACCAAACTCCAGCAGTGTAACCATGTTTTCAAGACAAATTATGCAGAAATAAAAACAGAGAACGGGCAAACACATATGCACTTGGGAGATTCCCTCACATGCCAGACTTTAACCTCACATAGTACAAAGAACAAGAACACTCAGGCACTCTTTATATGTGTCTATTTCAGCAAACCCCTACATTTTGCATACTTGTGGTGCAAAACTCACAAGACGAGAAAGAAAAAGAATAAAATTCGGGTTACAATTGAGTTCAGTGAGTGCAGCTACACCAGACCTTTGGAGACCACATGAGCTTTAAAATTAAACTTATTTCCCCAGTGTTTATCATGATTTGATTTCTACTACAGCGGTGGGGTATAAAGGTAAGAACATTTAATATGGCTAATACAAATGTTGCAACATCAAATCAGAGTGGAATGCATAATGGCTTGTGCGGTTTTGGTGGGTTCAGAATAAGGTGGTCAGCCGAGGGTCATTGCTTGGGTTGTTGCGGCGCCGTGGTTACTGAAAGTGTCATGACATCATGGCCTCAAAGTTTGTTCCGTGGGATGCAGACAAGATGGAGTGGGAATGATATGAGAGAAAAGACCACACACATCAGAACCACAGAGTACCACCCAACTCATTAAGGATAGGCCAGTACAATCGAAGAGAGAGAGGGGGTAGGGAAATGGTGGAGGGAGGCAGTGGGATGGAAAGGGTGGGAAAGAAAGAGCGGGTGTGGGGTTGTATCTTCATTGTGGTCAATGAATTGTTACTATTTCTTTATCATCTAACATTGTCATTTTTCAGTAGGTATCCCTTATTTTAATTTCATACAAACACATTATCCACATATAAGTTAAAACACCTTCATTTGAAACCACACACTGACTACCAAGATGTCAGTCAAGTTGGTGGCCGTTTGGATAAACAAGTACAGTTAGAGCAAGCCACTGTGTGCTGTCATAGGGAAATAATCACCAGATGAGATCTGAAGCACAACCAAAAATAAGATTATATTCCTTGGTTTTGCATGCTCAATGGCAAATGCAATAGTTACACAGACTGATGAGCCAAAACATTATGACCAATCACAGAATGAATAATGAATAAAGATTATCTTGTTACAACTGTGCCTGTCAAGGGCTTGGATATATTACACAATAAGCAAACAAATGGTTCACGTGGCTGACTTTTTAGATGCTTGGAGAAATGGGCAGGCATAAATACTCGACAATGACCAAAATGACCCAGTTCTGGCCAAAGGCGACTGAGTTGAGGCATTTCTGAAACAGCAAATAATGTGGGGTGCTCCTGGTTAGCAGTGGTGAGTAGGCGACCTACTGTGAGTGGTCTGAGGAGGGACAAACCTCAAACCAACGATAGTCTGTTGGACACACTTATTCATCTGTGAGGGCAACTGAGGATATCCCATGTAGCCGGAACCGACAGAAGAGCTATTGTAGCAGTCATAAAATGTTTTTCTCTAGTTACAGGATGAATGTGTCACCACATAGTGCATCATACCCTGCTAAGTATGGGGCTGCACAGTCTCAGACAGGTCAGTGTGCTAACCATACTAACTTCTGTTCACTGGCAAAGCACCAACAATGAGTACTCTGCATGAGTGTCTGAATTGGACCTTGGGGCAGTGAAAGAAGGTTTGCTGGTCAAATAAGCCTCATTTCACTAAATCACTTGGATGGAAAAGTATCTGTGCTGTGTTTACCTGGTTACCTGATGTTGAAGGCCCTGAAGGAAGACATTCATGTGGATGTCACAGTTTATACATTTTCAGGTGGATCGTTTCCATTGTACGTTCCCTCCATTAGTTTGTGATGAACGCAGTGGATAGACCTAGAATTAAACAAGTTCCAACATGGGATAATTACTGAAGGTAAGGGAAGGGATAACTACTGAATCTGAAACTAATCTGAAACTAATATATATGTTTTTTCTAAAGATAATACTGTCATTTGAGGCCTGAGGACACATTAAGTTTGTACTACATGTACAACTACATGAATCATCTGCTAAAATCATACAAATGACAATATTATCTTTAGCTAACCACAGCAACAACAGAATAAAAACATTTTCATACATGAACATACAAAATACTTTTTAAATAAATGCTCATTATTTTTTAAATAAATACTGCTAAATCTCTCATAACTATGTACCTTAACAAGTCTCTTCTTAACTGCAGCTTCACTAATTATTTTAGAGCAGTTCTCTTAAGCACTACAGTACAGTAATTAAAATACTTGCTTATTAATATTATAATAAATATTGGTTTTTAATTATATATCTGTTACATTCAGTACAGAAATACAATTCACCATCCCAAGGATAAACCTCTAGTGTCTGATTAATAAAGACAGTGTTATTTGTATTCAATTATTATTGGGAGAAGAAAAGTGTTCAGAGTGTCACGCACACAGTGGAGTCGTGACAGTAGACATTAGAAAAATATAAATATATAGATAAAAGAGATAAATAAATAGATTCATAAATGTTAAAGTAACAAGCCTGTTTTGAAAATGTATTTAAAAAATATTTTAAAAAGTACAAAAATGCATGCTACAAAATGTACATACGTATAAAAGTAATTTCTGTCTTTTGAAACTTAACTTTTCTATTTTTGAAACAGGATGTCTTTTAATGAGGGAAAGAGGGAGATTTACGAAACTTAGCTAACCACAGCAAGAACAGAAGTAAAAAAAATTCAGACGAGAAGAACCAAAATATAAATTTTGTGGCATCTGAGTGTCTCTATGATCTGTCATATATGTATCATATAAACGCCTGTAGAGGTACCTGCTCTACAAAAACACCTTCAAAATCGTGAAGCACGGCATGTGTGGTAATGCCCCTCTGAATTTGGGTAACTTGAAGCTCACCATGCATGCTGTGCTTCATGATTTTGAAGAAGCTCTTACAGAGCAGGTACATTACTGGGGGAACCTCAACGATTGCATCATTTTTGAACCGTGACAAAAATGATCTAGGATTCTGATTGGTGCTTCATTGCTGCCTGACTAGAATTGCTTAAATAAAAAAGAAAACTAAACAGATACGGTACGGAAGCAAAAGTAAAAGTATTATTAGAAAGTCCACACTGTATAAGGCATTATATGCATTAATGGAGTATATGTGCACCCTGATTTACGATGGGGTTACGTTCTGATAAATCCATCATAAGTTAAATGTATGATGAACCAATGAGTTTGATATAGTTTATACTGTATCATAGCTGAGCCTTTAACACATTAACACTTACATTAACACACATGTACCTACAGTTGGCCAAAGTCATTAACACAAAGCTTTATAATAAAGTGTTGAAACATATTATGTAATTTAGTGAATAATGGATTGAAAGTAAAAAGTGAAAGCAAAGCTCACCAATCAGAATTGGCGATTCAAGGCCCACTTCTATCAGGTTTCAATAGTCAATACCCTGACAGTTTGTGGTGGTTGGTGTTTTTTGTGTGGTGTGCATGTCACACATGTCTATTGCCAAACCTACCACCAGAATTCATTTGAAATGTCATTCTAGCAGTGTAGTGCAACATAGCAACTGTTTAAAGCAATGCAAAGTGAAATGATTACGATCAACCAGTGCAGCTTAATACAAAGTCCACTGATTGGACTGAAAGTATAGAAAAGTATAGTTGTATGATAAACAAGTAGTGCTAACATTGTGATTTAGAACTGAGCAGAAGTTGAAAGTAGTTGAATGCCAAAAATATGTCCAGAAGGTCATGTGGAAATTGTAGTGTTGGCAGAGGAAGGATATTCAGAACGAGAAATTGCTGTTGGAGTTGGCTGCAGTCAGAGGACTGTGAGTGGCATTAAGAGGAAACAAAGATAGATTGTGTCACTGAATGAAAAAAAGAATCCTGAGACAATGAAGCAGCATGATTAGATAGAAAGCTGACACATGATATTTCACAAAAAATAGCAATGCTGCTACGTTTTTGCTTCTGACTGGTCAGAAGGCTCCTCAACAGCACACTGCAGACATAAATATTCCAATGTAGTGCTGGTTGCAGGAAAACCACAGGTTTATATCAATGTCCTTTTGCAATACAAGACTTATTTATTATTTCTATAGTAACCTAATTCACGTTGCTTTCGAGGAATACGTGTTTAGTCTAGCCAAGTGTGAGTCCAACACATGCCTGAGTGTGTTAGAGCTATGGTGGTGAAATAATGTCTTTTGCCTTGCATGTTGATTCATGAGCCTCTGGAGCTCCACAGCACAGATACTTTAGATTTCATGTTTTTGCATGGATGTACTCGGCCTGTTCAAGTCTAACCAGCAAACTACTGCAACAGTACAATTACAGATTCTAAACTTTTATTATTTATTTATTTTTCTTTTATGATGTTAGTAAGTAAGAAAGGAGTTTGTATTTGATCTACTGCTATAAAGTGAATGTAGGCAACTATGGGTGTTTCACATGAGACATGAGTTAAACAAATGAGACAAAAATATTGTACTTGGTCTTTTATTGATTGAAGAAAATGATCCAATATCACATATTAGTGAGTGGCAAAAGTATGTGAACCTTTGCTTTCAGTATCTGGTGTGACCCCCCTGTGCAGCAATAACTGTATCTAAATGTTTGCTGTAACTG